>JAODJX010000043.1:11735920-11747025 GCA_026776945.1 Isichthys henryi
GCAAACTCCACACACATGTGACCCAGGCGGAGACTCGAACCCGGGTCCCAGAGGTGTGAGCCAGCAGTGCTAACCACCGCACTACCATGCCGCCCCTGAAGATAAGCATTCTTTAATAATTAGTAAACACCAGTCATCTAAGTTTGGGTGGATCACACACTCTTGCCAAAGACACAGCAACGATGAAAAATAATAGCAAATTCTGTCAGGATCCATCCCTGCCTTGTCCTGTTCTGTCTTTTTCTCTCCATGTGGCCAGCAGGTGTCACTAGCCATCCTGTTCCCTTCTCAGTCTTATAGCCCTTAAGTTCCTAGTGTGTTCTGCTGCTTGCAGGGCTGCCTTGTGGCTAAATGGGCTGAATATGCAGCAGAGGACAGCCTCCCCTGCAGTCATGGTTTCAAGACTGGCAGGAGACCAGCCTCAACTCCGTAGGATATTTTGAGTTTTTTCCCCTTGCTTATTTTCTAATTGAATTGTAGTTTAGGTCTTTCTTTTGTATGGTCATTCCTTCCTGTGTCTGCCGGTTTTGTTGTAATATTTTGTTTCACTAGTATTCCGAACTCCTTTTCATCCTGTTAATTACCCTCACCTGTTCCTTGCTGCCCTCATCTCTTCTGCTTGTGTACAGTAATTAGTTGACTCACACTTGCCCCTCGTCATACCCTCGGCTGTGTAAGTTCTTGCCCTTGTTCCTCAGTTGATCATCGTGTATGCCAATGCATAGATCCTGGTGTTGTTTCTGTATTGCTGGTTTTGCCGTCTGTGTTTGTGACTGTTATTGTGGGTGTTTGTGCCTATTGTTGCCCTGTGTTTGCTGCTGATCTGTTATGGCTGTTCCTCAGTTGGTCCTGCCTTAGTTTTGTCATTTACCTGTTTTGTTTTGACCCTTTGTGTTCCTTAGTGTATGTGTTTGTTTTAGTTTGTAAAATCCTTTGCTTATTTTACCATTCATTCCTACAATGGAATAACACGCTGTTATAGACTGGGTATGCTTCAGTTTTTATACATCCATACTGTGTTATTTGTAGATTTATTTCCAAGGCAGAACCTGTCAGGTACTCCTAATTTAATATTCAAAGCTGAACCTCACAAACGTGACCAGGCACCTATTAATGCACCCATTGACTGTTTATTATCAACCATGGCAGAAACCTTGCAAATTGATCCTCAAAAGTCATCCTATATTTACATTCAGGAGCTAAGTCAACGGTACTTTAAAGGAGGTTGCCCTGGATTTGCCGGGTGGATTAAGAAAAATAAATAAATCAACGAATCTTAATGCATTACAGCAACCTCACTGTGAGCGAGACAAGGTGCCTACACTGAACCGCCTTAACCGAGCAAAGCAAAGCAAGATCTGGTGCAGGGGATCAGGCACGTTGCTGAGATCCCAGGGCTAAGAAGCAGAGCGAGTCAGATAAAGAGAGGAGATGGGAATTAAAAGACATATCGCAGAAATTTACGGCATGGCGCACTAAAATAACGTTATATAGAAATAAGTCTTATTTGTTATCTTTATTTAACATTTGCTCTGGGAAAACAAAAAAAAATTAATAATTGATTTAAATTGAATTTAACGGGATGAGAAAAAACTTATAAAGAGCTGGTCAGCCTCCTCTTTCTCGTGGCGCTAATCTGCGTATTAAAGATGATCCATCCGCCAAGAAGCGTAATCGGTGAGTGGAGAATGTTTTGCTCTCCCGGGGGACGGAGCTGCTAGACCGGATTTCTCTGCCTGCGAGCGCCGTAGACACAGCGGCGCGGACGCCACTACGGGCGCAGACAAAATATTAAAAACATTTAAATCCAGGAAAAAATGCAGACTTAAGGTCTGGCGGAGGAAATCGGGGTAAATCGCAGAAATCTGCGGTACTGGAGATACAGTGACAGCTCTTTTCTTAAACCCTCACAATCATTCCCTGGTGTTACCCGTCTCACGTGGGGATTCCTTTTTAATAAAGATCCATCCATCTTCTATACCCGCAGGGAATAACCCAGAATGTGACGTCAACCCATCGCAAGGCACCTTAGCAGGTGAGCAAGGGACCAAAAAGACCTAGGATGATGACATGGAGCGAACATGCAAACTTCACACACATAGACCTGGAGCCAAGATTTGAGCTCTGGTCCCAGAGGTGTGAGGCAGCAGGACTAACCACCGCACCACTGTGCCATCCCAAAATGAACGATTCCTGTTTAAATTCAGTTACTCAAATACAGCTGGCTTTTTTCACCATTCAGCTTAAATGTTTATTCCCCCCCCCCTTTTCCTAATGGCACCACAGTCGTTCTCCTGCCACATTTTGGCCCTGGCACCTTTTGGCTGGCATCCTAGTCCTTTAGCGGCACAGGGCACCTGCGGGCGCTAACTGACAATGCAATTAATGGTTTGGAGTCCTGCTTCTGAGTCACCCGTTTACATCTCTCCCTGGTGCGCTCCTGCGGGGGCCATCCACAGTGCTATGGAAATGCTTTCTGTTCCACTTGTTTACCCGTGGCTCCCATGCGTAAGCCCTGCATCTCCAGCCCCGTGCCCTTTGCGATGATGACCCCCTAAAGCAGAGTTAAACTTTGCCAGGTCACATGCTCACCGAGCATCACTTAGAGGGATATTAGCGAAATAAACCTGTAACCGAGAGTGAACGCCCTACACTTTGTGCTCATACAAGGACCCATGCAGTAGTCAAACCCAAACATTTCCGTGAGTGTTACCAGGACACCTAATTTTTCCAATCCGGAAAAATCCTTACCCATAATCCTGCACTGCTCTGTATGCAGTAAAGCCTCTTTTTAAAATGCCTACTCATCTCTGTTAGGGATTTCCTTAGTGGAGCAGAAGTATATCGTAAAAATTGCATTATTTACCATTATAAATATTGTCTTTCTTTCTGAAGTGTACTTTAGTGAAGATTTCTAGTCTATCCCTTTCCACAAGACTTCCGATTGATATGCCTTCCTACCATAATAATATAGAATTTGCTTCAAATGACAGCTGTTATCAAACACTGGAACACTAAGTGCCGTCCTAAAATCTTAAATCATTCCTCAGCACTGATGTACCATTTGTTCTCCATAGAGACTGTGAGCCATCACACTTAATCCGGTAAAAAAAAATAATAAAAAATCACTAATACCGTGTGTGATTAACGATCGATCTGTCTTACATTTGTCCCTATGTCAATAGCTTTAGCGTTTCAAATGTACAGAATGGCATGCACACAGTGTGGCTCCCCTTCGGAAACTGGCATCTATAATTTTTAGCTATCATTCTGAGAATCAATCACTCACTACTCTGCACAGGGACTCCCTACTGCCCAAAGAGAGCACCCAAGAATCCTTCACTAATCCTTCACAGTGCTAAGCTTAATCTTTCACTTGCAGGATGTAGACGTCTTTGACAGATGAATACAACCCAACACACAATGTAACCATCCTACCAGACTATAACTGCAGTCATAACGTTCAAGAATGCAACCGAGAGAAGCTCTTGCTGGCAATAAAAAAAATATGTGCATTAAACCAAAATGACAGAATCAGTCTTAATGTTAAATGTAGAGGGAACTGAAAAGTTGGGCCTGTATTGATCACACTGAGTTATTTGGCATGCTGTCAGTTAAAGGTTTTGAAATAGCCCAAACCTTACACCACCTTAATGCGGCTGATACGAAACAAAAGCGAGGCAGACTCCGGCCCGATTGGTGATGCTGTGGATGCTGATGGATCAGAATTGACCAACTGGAAGGTTGTTTCTGTTCATCGAGAAACGAGGAAAGTGGGAGACACTAAATTCCAACTTAAAAAGTGCATAAAGGCTCGGAAACGTCTTCAGATGAGGAAGGAAAGGCACACGCACAACAGTGACCTACAGCCGAAAGCACAAGAGGTGTTAAAAGACAACAGGAACCATCTCCTTGCTTTACCGTATCTGGTAGATTAAGTTGGATCACAAACCTTTTGTCTCCCAGCAATGTTTACACTGCTGCCATCCTGAATCCACCACTGGCTTGTTAACAGAGCGCACTCTCTCATGACACAATATGAATGGTGTACGCAGGAATTATGGGATGGACTGAAGGAATGTTTCAGATCTTATGATTTTGCCTAAGTCCTTTTGAAGCAATACATGTTCCAGAAATGTATTCCACGCAGCTCAAACTGTTACACAGATACTGAACATCATCTTTTGGGGACAGACAAATATCCACTAGAAATAGCAAATCTTACATGACATTTTGTTCCACAGCAGCTGAACTAAGTCTCCTTCTGATTCGCCTGTGGTGAGGTCGTGTTTCCTTTTCTTTGTTTACTATGCATTGATTGGTTGTAGGCTCCGGACCTCTGATGCGAATATAAGGGGGTATTGGCCAGTTATTACGTAGTCTTATGTCGAGTTATGCTTGCTGCCCATATGTACCTCGTAATACAGTATGCATGCAGTAATGCGTATGTGACAGACAGCTACAATGTCGACAGACACCCAAACTGACTTGTCTGGTAGTTCTGGTCCCAAATGTTCACGTGAGTCTGTATTTGTTAATAATTCAATTAAATGAAAACATTATTATTCAGAAGTATGGATGTATGTATTATTATAGACGCTCACTGATGGGAGATCGGGGCGGTTTTAATCAAATTATCTGGCACATTAATAATTAATGCCACAACACTGTGTGAAGCTTACTGGAGATGTGCGTGATGAGGGTTGGGACTTGGGCTGTTTTCAGGGGCCACGCTGAAAACCCACCGGAGGTTTACGTGCGTCCAAACAGCGACAAATGAAAGTTCACGGCTTTGTGAACAGCATATTGTACCGGGGGTCCCGGCTCAGCGTCATCAGAGTGCTGCCAATGGCAGAAGACCAAGTATCACTCGATGGGAGTCACTCATGCTTGGTGAGAGCATAAGACAAAGCAACTCTTTGGCTTCGGATTCAGACTGGCACTTAGTGTCAGATAACTCAACGCATCTGCGGAAGGAGAAATAAATACTGAATTTTACATTACTGGAGGTGTTCCAATACTGCAAAAAAAAAAAATCTTAAATCAAAGATATCCACTGCAATTTGAGCTGTTTAGACCAAGCTCATCCCGCTGTGACGGGATCTCTGTCGATCCCCATTAGATCTGAAAGGCTGTACGTCCACCTGCAATTCCCCAGCTAATTCAAAGCACAGGGAAAATATGAATGCATGAGTTAAGATGCTCACAATCCCTTCACACATAATAATGCAGATGTGTGCAGCCGGTGTCTTCGTTTCCTACCGGGACGCTGGCTGTGCTGATGTCTGCTTTCATCTCACACTGTCACCTGGCTACACTCTAAGAAACAAACCTATGAATGAATGAACCCAGAAAACATACCCCTGACCCATTCACCCCCTCTCTCCATCTTCCACACGTCGAAGCTCCATAGTTTCATGTATTTCTCTCAGTTTTATTCCACTCTGCATGTTAGCATGCAGCACACCACCATCTTCCCAAACTACTCATATCTTGGAGGGTCGGAGAAAGCAAGGAGTCAGGTCCCAAAGCAGGGAGGCCCTTGACAAGATGCTAGTCCATTATAGGGGACACCAGTAGGGCTGGCAGTAGGGGTGCTGAGGTTACTTCCCCCTCTGGTGGTTAGTGGTACTGCAGTGTCAGAATACTGCAGGGCTGAGTGTGCATGCATATAGCTTCGTCCAAAAAAAAACATAGTGTTATGTTAGTTATCTTGCAATGGCTCTGCAATTTGCTTTGCAGAAAAGAAGTCACTGGGGACAGGGCGCAAATAGAGGCGTCACAGTAATGCAAATATGCACACAGAAAGTATTCCGACCGAAGAAAGCAAATGTCAGTATAAAGCGAAGCGAAGTCCCAGACATTTCAGCCATTTTAGGTCCAAAAAGAGAAGATGAGCCCAGGAAAAAGAGAACATATGGTCACCTAATCAACTGGTCGTTCCGACTTTCAGCACCCTTAGCTCAAAATGTCTTCCTACACATATGGGACACGTACACATACATATTACCGATAATCGACCTAAACCACGTTAAAAAAAAAAATAAAGAAACGCTCACAAATACAGAGGACACACTTCTCACAAAAATCCCTAAGGAGCAAGTCCATCATGCAGCCCTCCACTGCTGAATATTCGCACGACTAGAGAACTCATTTCCACATTGAGTGCAGGCCTTCTTATGGCACAAAGCAGGCGAATATCGCCTGTTGTTTTTCAGCTGTAAAACTCTGTTGTAACTTCAGGTTTCAGCGGCTCAGATGCACAAACGGCACAAAACAACGTAGAGTTTGAGGGACCACGTCAGGGCACAAGCTGCTGACCACATTAAAAGACTGTAGACTGCAAGTAAGCTCCCATTTAATTTCACTCAGCCTCCGGTAGCACATATTGATTTAGTTTCTATTATATATGTAAATGCCTTTCTCATTCCTGCAAACTGACAGCATGCACTCCCCAGAATACAAAAAGAGCGCAAACCACTTATAAACAGCTGTCGCCAACATGTACCCGCGCTGTAACTGAGGAAACTCGACGGAGCAGGAAAATATGAATGTTAACAGAGGTTAAAAACATTACATCCCTTTTCAGCGCAGGTTTGCGCGGGATTCTTCGACAAATCGACCGCAGACGAACCATGTCGCAGCCAGATATCTAAAATTTATCTCGGGTGGCCCTAGGACGCTTAAAGACGTGTCCGAGCTGTGGCAACATCGAGTGACAGCAGAGATCGCGCAATCACGCTTTTAGATCGAGCTTCACGTTGCCATGCTTTACACGCGTTACTAATGGGAAGCCGCCCGAGTTAATCCCGCACTCGAGCCCCATCCTGATCCCTGCAGCGCTGCTCAGACACGCCGTGGTCCCCCTAGCTTGGGTACCGAGCCATCCCCTGGTGCTGTATCCAGCCTAAGTCACAAGTGGCAGGGAATGTTTGTGAGACCCAAATGCTCAGTTTCACATGCGCATAAAACGGCATCCTAGCGATCTAAGCACCCTTACAGCGATACTCACTCACACAGCCTACATGCGCCCCATCTAGCTAGATAGTAAAGAAAAACAGCCCCCAATCCCCACCGCTGCGCAGTTAAAATCCATAGAGAAACGTCGAGAGATATAAATCATTATTAAACAGCCTATTGAAAAGAAAATCAACAGTGCTAAAGAAACGAATTTGAAAACGTACAAAGTTTTTCATTGCAGGAGTCCAAAGCACTGCAAAGCAATCAATCCATAAGCAGCAAAATCACTTTCAGCGGCACAAAATATGGGAGATAAACACGTACATATATAAGAAGCTTTTTTGAAATGATGGTGTATGCTTGCATTATGGGCTCCGGTATGGCGTACAAAGCAGTAAGGCACATACCATTAACTTGATAAATGGATTCTGTCTAAATAAACTGAGAAATATCCCTTCAGCCTGCTTCGTAGTTAAGTCGCAGCAAACTATGACATTTTGGGGGAGAGCAAAAAAAAATCAACGATTTATTGGTATTTTTAGTCCTTTGACAATAAAAAAAACTTTCATCTAAGGGCAAAGTCTGTCAAAACAATAGGCTATATGGTCATGTGCGTAAATCACCCCCCCCCTCCCCAATAATCCAAACCAGCCAATACAAGCCCCTGGACCCCTTAAATGTGTGAAGACCTTAAACCCCTCCCCCCAATGCTCAACCCAAAGTTATATCCTTGGCTATGGTAATAATACAGTAATAATAGTTAAGCCCAACAAAAATACGCATTGTGTCATTTTAATAACGTGCTATTGCTGTTGGTATTGATCATTACGACAAATGAGATAGTGGTTATTTGAAGCCATCAGCGACGAGATGAAACTGAAACGCAGCTACTTGGTATCTGATCCGGACGACCCTAACCCTAACCCTAACTTGGCTAAGCTACGTGATTTTTAAATAAGACTAAATACCAGCCGCTTCTGGGAAATCCACTGCAATCAGCCCTTCGCCGACGCTGAATATCAAATAACAATAAAACAAAATTAAAACATGGATGGATAAACTAATCAACAATCTCAAAGTGTCCTCAGTGACATTACAGAGGCATGTCATTAAGCTCATTGACATTGAGCTAACGATTACCTTAAAGTCTATACATTAACACGTTATAGATATTTCAGCTACTTTTAAAACGTTTTAGGTATCTACTCGCTTTATACCTACCATTATATAGGCTAAGTATTCTCGTTTGTAAAATTCCCACCGAATGACTACATTATAAATAATCATTTATTATGTCTAGGGAGAAATCGCAAATTACTTTAGTTGAGAGGTATCCTGTTACCCTAAGCATTTAATTTTCCATTCACAATTCAGAAACCAAGCTAAAACATTTACATTCAGCGATTCATTCTGCTACATTAATCATAATCATCATAACCAGTATCCTACAGGCCTAGTTTTAACTAAAAAAAAATGGTCGCAAACATTAAAACTGCACTTCGAGATGGAAAAACAAAGAGACAGTAAACGTTGGCAGGCAGAGTGAAGCTGCTTTACACCCCAAATCATGGGGTCCTGCTCACAGGCAAAATAATTTGTTCTATCGACCAATGCTGCCTATGGAGACGTGCTATCGAGCCTTTCTGCGCATGTGCAGTTTCACCATTTTGGGATTAGAGCTGGGTTTTAGGGTCTGGGGTTAGGGTTAAGGTTAAGGTTAGGGTTTTAGGGTTTTTTGGGGGGTTATGGTTATCGATTAGCGCTACGGTAGCCTAACTCGACAAAATAGCTTAACTCGTCAGAACAATGGCCGTCTGTATTATTTCCCTACTACAACGTGCCAAAAATTCAGTTGGAACTATATCCTCTAGCTATCTGCCAATAAACTAATGAGGTTCATCGTATATCAAGAAAATAAGGCTTAATAGCCATAAATAGTGTATCGTTAAGATTATTATAAATAATCCAGTGTAGAAATGGGTGATGACTTGTGATATCGGCCGATATCCCTAAATAAACAGAATAAGAAAAGAATAAGAATCAAGAAGGGATATTTGGTAATAATTAAATAATTATTAGAGTAAATCGCTGTTCTAATATAAGTTAATCGTGTAACCTATTCGCAGAATGTGGACATGACGGTATATTGGAAATGATTCCCCAGGACTGTCAAAAAGGCGGCTCAGGGTTATTTAACGGAGCGATCAAATGGCTTTAGCAGCCTAGTCCGTGTGTGGGAGTCTACGGGGAGGTGCAGCCTCTGCAGCAGACCCGCACAAACACACCGACGGCATGCCGGCTCCGCGTGGCGCCGATGAGGGAAGCGTACTTCCGACGAGGTGGTGTTACTACAGAAGGCAAGGCGAAGGAAGTACTTAAAGAAAAATAATACATTCTTTAAAAGGCGTTCCTATACCGTGCCCCCACCACCTCTACATCTCTACTTCTGACACACATCGTTTGAATGAAAGCTTTAAAAAACAATATCCTCCGAGTCACCCGGCCGCTGTGGGAATCGGCAGCCAGGGAGTCAGGGGGCGTAGCTCCTGTGAGCCCCCCACCCCCGCCACCTCTGGAGCCGGACTCTCTCGCCTTCTCCTCTCCACAGCTGTAGCCATGGAGGAGCGTAGCGCAGCCCTTCCCACGGCTCCCATCACGCTTCCGTGGAAAAGCCTCCCGGCGTCGATCTACGAGAGAGAGGCGCGATTGCCGCAGTGGAGCGGAGGCAAGCAGGCGGCTCGGAGCGGGACTCCCCCGAGAGAGAGCCCGAGATGCCTGCTGAATCATCCGCAGCCTATTAGCAAAGCGGCTGTCTGATATATTACACCGCGCACCCTCATACCCCCTTGCAGAAGTGTGTGTGTGCTCGGAATATAGGGAGGGGGGCTTCAGCCTCAGGGCTAGATTTTTTTTTCTTCCCCCAGTCAGTTCCTCCCCAGCTCTGCTGTATGGGGATTGATGTCTGGTGTGATGTAATGAATATCACAGGAAAAGCAGTACGAAGGGGCTACTGTCTAACAGCAATATAACCTGCTTCACACATTGCATTTCAAGTGTCGCAATTAGAAAAAAAGAGTTATTCATCCAAATGCCGCAGCAGAACCATAGCCATGTTAAAGAAGACAGTGTAGAGGCTGACTGCAAGCCTGCTGTGTTTCTCCTTTCTAACTTCTATAATGTTTTTAAACCATTTTCCGTGCTCAGGGTTCTCACAGTGAGAGAAAGGCGTTTCGTATCATTTGTAAGCATGCAAATGTTTTCACGCAGTGGGGGATGGGTTTTTTTTTATATAAAGGCTTTGCATTTACAGTTAATTAGTGACTGACGTGGCAATGTTTCCCTACAGTATAGAGTCGATTGCAGCCGAAGACGAGCAGCATCGTTTCCTCTCGGTGTTAATGAAGCATCTGCTGTGAAAGTTGTCCGTTATCCTCCAAAGACTCTAACGCCGAATCGGACATTAAAATGGAAAAGCCTCCGCGGGATAAAAAAATGGAAGCAGACGTTAGGGGCCACACTGCATAAGGAGAGAGAAAACACGCCATCCGCCCGGCTATCGATGAAGATCGCGACGTTGCTGCAGCCTGTCCGCCGACGCTTCTGAGTCCTGATATCTACAGGCTTTTGTGCTTATCACTGACATTAACCTACCCCAGACTCCGGGTGCGCAGAAGAGTTTCTGCATATAGCCTGGGCAGATACGGTCTGAGATGGTCCTGTGCCGGGGACGGCGCTCGCGTCTTCGGACTGCGGTGATGCAGCATCGCATGCAGGCTTAGGGTTAGGCATCGGGGTTAGGTGTAATACCCTTACGCGCCGATGGAGGGCGCTGTGCAGAAAACACCGCCACTGCCGACTTCATGCAACCTGTAGGAGGTTAATCAAACGCACACAATCGACCGTGCACTTACAGTGGCTACTTTTAAGTATATCTTAAAATATAGTTTTTTAAAGTTTTTGCCTTCGCAGAAGAACAACGCGTTAAAATAGCTGACAGCTGGGAGAAAATAGTTTCCTGAGATACTCCAGCAGATAGCTGAAGGCTGTGGTATTGCTAGATCTCAGTAGGTCCACATCTTTATTCTCCTGCTCGCTACATTACCTAGTGGAATGTGCCCCCCCCCCCCACCCCACCCCACCAGCTC
>JAODJX010000043.1:11769566-11783233 GCA_026776945.1 Isichthys henryi
AGCATGTTTTTGGACTGTGGGGGGAAACCGGAGCACCCGGAGGAAACCCCACGACGACATGGGGAGAACATGCAAACACATGTGACCCAGGCAGGGATTCGAACCCGGGTCCCAGAGGTGCGAGGCAACAGTGCTAACCACTAACAAGTAACCACTATCAAGCAATTTTTGAATGTTAAAGCTTTCCGGTTAAACACCTGAAATGCTCTTGCAGGGTTGCCAACTTTGGTCAGCTCGCTGGAGTAAGATTTTCAATTTGAAACAAATCTTTACAATCATTCACATGTACGTAACAGTTATATTGCCTTGGAAAGAAGTCTGTAGGGTTTGCAAACTACCCCAATGCTTTTTATGTAGTTAATTTTAAGTTTATAACAGAAAAATATAGATTGGCCATAAGATTTCTTGCGTTAGAGTCTGAAAGTGTCAGATGCCTGAGAGTTGGCAGCCCTGCTTTCTGGGTACCTTCTTTACTAATATTTATGACAATGGGGTAAATTTGGTGAAAATTGGTTTCACCAGTTTCAGCACTTCCAAAACAAGCATCCTTCCTCCATGCACCAATTGCTTACGCGCAAACAAAGAGTCAGAGATCAGTTTAAAAGGACATGCAGGCCCGTGCTTCGAAATGAGCTCTTCAGTATTACACGCTCCCGCATTAATACCGCAGGTCTCAGGTTCCTCTGGAGCGCCGTCGGCGTCCCGGAGCTCAACGGCCGACGGCTCCCGACCGCGCTCCGAAAGCCGAGGATGACCGATGATGACGTTCGCCGGCTGCCGAGCGACGGCCGATAACCGCAAACGAGGGGCTCAGACACGGGGGGGGGGGGCAGCACGCGAAATTTACACTAACATTTAAACAAAAAAAAAAAATCCGATGTAACTAAAAAAATGTTCTATTCTCTTCTGTTCGCTTTTGTTCTACATTTCTGCCCATCAAAATGATGGACAGCGTTTGCCTTATTGAAAACCAGGGCGACATTTTTACGTCTAAGTTTTAGGAATTATTTTCTTCCTTTCCTCCGTAACAGGGATGTATAATATTAATCAAAACTGGAAAGCTCTTTCGATGCAAATAATGCTTTAAGAGACCGAACTGATGATTAGGCTAATCACAGATCTGACGACTGACAGGGTATAACTACAACCAGGCATTTTCAAAATCAATATCTCCACGGTGAGATAAAGCACATACTCAGTGCAGGCAGTAACCTGCGCTTACTTTTACCAACAGCCTAAACGTATCGTTGAGGCAAGAAATTCATCAGCTCTTATGAAGAATAGTGATAGCGCTTCAAATACAAAATCTACTGGTTTTGATCCTTTGCGAGATTTTTTTGCACTTTTGTACGCAGACTCAGTCTGCTGCATAGCTGAAATACCCCAGCCTGACGATACTCTCACACCAAACGTCTCCTTGTTCGAAAAGTGAAACGCCCTGACATAGTTTGACAGGCTGATCACAGCTATCTTATACTGGAAGACACATCGCAACCTTTATTCTGGTAAAAACTCCTCTTATACCATTTTAACCCATGTCCTAAATCAGTATTTACTAAAGATGGTTGATTAACCAAACCCCAAACTGTATTAAGTCCATAACAGGTAGGTTTCAAGCTGTGAAGCTTGACTTTTTTTTTTTGAAGGAAGATAGGCATCAGAGCTAAAAAAAAAAAAAAACTCGGGGCTCAGCTTAAAATACTCAAAAGTGATTGGACCTAATGAGGCACATGGTCCACAACATACCATAAGTCCTACGGTAACCACACCTTCAAACGTGGGCATGGTTTTTGGCTCCAAAACCGCGACGATACTTCTCACGCACACTGCAGGAGTTCGACTGCCTTTCTCCGAAAAGCCAGGTTCACACCTACGGTCACAGCCAAGGTCAGACACACATTCAAGCTTTTAAGCAAAGCCTGTTCGCTGCCCCACATCGATAAGGGCAGAAATACGGCAGAGAAGCTTCTCAAATCATATTATCTATCTAATTAACAAGAAAAATGAATAAATGAGGAACAACCTAAGCAGAAGACAGTGAAAGGCTTTTGAAGAGCTCGAGGCGTGACGCTATGCTGAGATCTCCTCACCTTTGGCCACTCGCATTGTTCGCTGACCTCTGCCTCAAATGGGGGCTGAACTTCGCAGGGCTGTGGAAGGACTGAATGCCCAAGACATGCTGGATATAGGAGCCACTTCATCATGGACAACCAGTGTGGAATTCCAGGAGAAGGACCTTCACAGTGCAACAGATTCCAGATCTGATCCCTGAACAAGACGACCACGAGGCTTCCCTTCCTGGTGAAGAAACCCCCGATGAAAAACTAGGGGTCACCTGACAAGCTTCGTAGGGGCTCCACACTCCCTGTGCACCGGTGAGATTTACAAAGCAAAACAAAAACACCTATGGGTGGCCATGTTCAAATATCACCAAAATAAATCGTTCGCCGGGGAGGGAATCAAGAAAACAAACAAAAAAATAAGCAAAACAAAGGATTCACTTGACATACAAAACGGCCCCAATATACTCCCTGCCTTCTAAAACTCTCCTACATGTTGATGGTTTTCTCAACAACCCAGAAATGACAATACTTTACCCAGGTAAGGCAGGTTGTTTTTTTTGGGGGGTCGGCACTGAAAAGGTCACCTTTTGCGCTGCCCCTCTGTTTGCATGTCTGTCTCCCTTCAATCGATGAGAAAGGTCAAGTTCAAAGCCTGTTGTCCTTCAAAGGAGTGAACGGCAGAGTTCCTCCACTGTCTCCCTGCCAGATTTGGGGTGGGGGGGGGGGGTGTTCTCCCCAGACGGGCGCTCCGGGCACTTCATGCCCAATTGGATAATTACCTTGTTACTCATTTTCGGGCACAACGTGGACACCCCGACTCAGGGCCTCAGGAGATGAAGGAGGGTTGGGTTTAGGGCCTAGAAGGCAATGACTGATAGACCCTTGCTGCATCGCAGTTTCAGCAAACAGTGCGTTGCCCAACATCAATTATGGATCATGTGATCATCTGCAACACAGCCCGGCGGGGCGTTCATGCTGACACTTGTGTTTTGTGACTTTTAATTATTCATGCGAGAATTATGAACGGGTGCCCTGAAAAGGCCACCATAGGGGGAAACGAGTGTGTCGGTGGACGGCCGTAGGACGTAAACACGTGGAATGGAAACAGGGCTCCACAAGGGGGATCCCGGACTAACGAGGGCCAACATGGACGAGCTCAAATCTAACAGAAGATGCAAGAATTCTTTCTTTGAAATCACCATGAGATCATAAGATCTCAGGGGAAGCCTGAGCCAGCTGAGTGCTGCAGAGCGGAAGCAAAGCCATCAGGAACCGGTAGGTACACAAAACACAACAAAACAAAATCTGTTCCCAATGCTTCTGGCTGGAAGTATCCTACTCTGCATCATAAAATTAGCTTCTTCATTATTATACAGCTACATCGCGACATCACTGTTATTTTGGTTTTAGCACACTAGCTAAGCCCGCTGTCGGACGTGATCTGTGGGTTGCTGCAAAGTGTCCCTACCAGCATCCTGTCGTCCCCAGACAAGCAGCCTCTGAGATCCCACTGCTGCTCGCCAGTGATTCACACTGATACCGAGACTCAATGCATTTCAGCCTGAATTAAGGTGTGGTGCCTGCAACCACAGGGGACCTTATGCTGAAAGACTCTCCGTTCTGATTGGCTCCTCTTCGGTCCTTAGTGGTTAGGCCTCGTTGCAGGTGTGATGCCCCGGAGGGAAACTGCTGTTAGACCGAAGGGTAGGGCGTCAGATTGTACACCCACTAAATCACTCAGGCACATGTGCAACATTGCCTATATAATACATTTATTACAATATTCATACGTTTATTTATTTATTTTATATAGAAATTGTTGAATGTAGCATTGGCTATTGTCTTTCTTTGTCTTTTGTATAGCAACGTACTGTGCAGTCTGTAATTACAAAAATTTCCTCCGGGATAACAAAAGTATTCCGATTCCGATGCTGATCCAAGCTGAATTGCAATAATAAGATTTACAGCTGAATTAACGTTATGCGATCTGTATGTCATAAGTTTAAGCTGGGCAGAAGTTACCGGCAGGCAGCCAAACGTAACACTGGAGAGTGACAGGTCAATCGCCAGTCCACTCTGCCCCTTTTCCCTCGTCACACTCATTTCAGCCAACAACATTCTGCTTTTCCCGGCCCTCCTTAAGAAACAGGCATTCCCCTCGAATCCCTAAGTAACCCCAACCCCGCTGGCTGGCTTTCAGCAGTACCCCAAACGTTTGAATGAAGAGTCGTATCCAAGATGGTGGCTGATCCTCGGCATGGCGCCCCTCCCAAGGGAGCGTGTGCCCGTCTTGGGTGGCTAAGTTTCATGCCGATGCCCATCAGTCGACCCCACCCCGGGTGTTTTGCTCAGGATACGAGTAAAATAAAGGTTTCCAATCAAGCAGATAGGGGCAAACCTTACAGCGGATTCCAGGTAAAATACTTAAGAGACAGAATTAATATTTCTTGTACATCATATGTATTATGTGTCGTGCGTAATAAAACACACACACCTCTCTGCTTCGGTAAGGTAATTCAAACACAAATGTCAAAGTTTCAATAGCAGCACCTCAGTGGGACTTTAACCTGCACATTTTGGTAGCAAGAGGAATTGCTACCAGACTACCTGCTCCAGATCTCCTGTCCTGTTACCCTGCATGACACTATTGCCCTGAGTTTGCCTGTAGGATGCTGGGAGTTGCTATGTCACCCTCATTTAACCTGTACGACCCAGTGGTGCCCCAATTTTGCCCGTAGGACTCTGCAGTACACTGATAGGTGGCCGCTACCCTGGTAGCATAGGTCCCCGTACCACCTGCCTGCTGCACAAGCGAGGGTCCAAGGCCGAGCCACTGAGTGACGCCGGTGTCTGCAGGGTGATGGGGGGGGGGGGGTTGCCACTGCTGCAGTGCTGCGTATCTGCACCATTTCAAGGCCGGGCTTCCCACAAGCGAGGACAAGCTAGCCCCGTTATTTACCCATCCATCGACAGATAAACACAGTCCACACTCGGCAAGGAACTGGCAAGCTTGTTCCTTATATAATGCGAAAAAAATTGGCACTGTGTGTTATTCAGAGCAAGCAGAGAAAGACAAAAGCGCAGTTACATGATCGGAGAGCTTGGCGGGGGGGGGGCACTGTCTGAGTGCGGGGGATTGCCTGGAGTCCAACTGGGCGCCTTCATGCGTGTGCGGCGCATTCGGAGGCGATCACGGCAGCTGGGGTTTCCCAGTCCTTCAGCGCTGAACCCCGGAATGCAGGGTACGAAATAATACCCAAAAATTCAACCAGGTACAAACAGCACCTCTGTCAGGCCAGTGAGCGTAACGACAGAAGCCCCCTCCTCTCAGCGGAACAGACACCGCCGAGAAAGACTCGCGCGACAGGCGGACTGATGCAGTACTACCGTCAGAGTCGATCCTCAGACCCACCCTTTCGTACACACACACCCCCAGCCCAGAAAAGCCGTACGAGCGCGTTATGTAAGGCAACGCTAGTGGGCCGTCTGCCGCAAAGACCCCTACTCTCCATGCAGAGAAAAGATTTGGGGGGGCAGTTTGCAAAGACAATCATCACGGCAAATAATATCAATAGAAATTAATTAAGGCAGGATTTTTTTGGAAGAAACATGGACAGTGGGGGGACTCTATCCACAGTGACAGATCTACGCCCTGCGACAGGCTCAGAGAGCCACCAGAGCCCCCCCCCCCCCACTGTAATTAGAAAGTAAATCAGACAACCACAGCAGAAAAACCACGGCGGACTCTATTAGCCAAGACAGGCTGAGAGTCCCAATTCGATTAGACGGGGGCTTCTGCAGCACAAACCCCTACATCCCTCGTGGGGGGGGTTAGGAAGCACCGTGATGAAGAGGGGGTGAGGCGGCCTTTTTTTCCAGAACATATAGCCCATTCGTTTTGCTCAGCCCCTCGTCGGACTGCCTCCGACGTTCGTCCTGCCACCAAACAAATGACAAGGCGGCCCCTCTGAAAACGACGAGTACTGTAACACCTCCCTGTAGTATCTGTGCTGGGGGGGGACAGCATAAGACAGCACTGATGGCATGGGGGGTGGTCAAAGGTCAGATATCAGCACCCAGATCGTGTCTCAGGACCTCAGGACACACTAACCTCCCCCGCCCCCCAAAGGAATTCTGCATGTCGCTGATAGATGGGAAATAAGACTCGCTCTAGACAACGTTTATGTAACTGGAAAAGGATCTCATCAAACATTGATGTGGTGGAGGGAGCACTTATCCGAAGAAGACAATCGCAGCGATCCTGCGGGTGCCTCACACTCCGAAAGCAGCACCCCCCCCCCGCACCTCCCCCTCCCTGTGGAAAATGGCATTCACAACCAAACCATCATCACAGTATACCTTAATTAATAAATAAATTCATTCATTCATTCATTCATTAAAATAAAAAACACATTTTAAAAGCAGAGTTTATAAATTATTCCTACATAATCGCAAGATGTTTAGCGAGGGCGGATCTCAGCGCCGCTCAGTACGCAACCTTTCCCATTTATCCAAGTTTAACGCGACATTATCATCAAATCTAACGGAAAGTGCTTCGATCCATTAACACGTCCCCCTGTCCCACATGACAGCGAGAAAGGGTGACGCGATGACAGGAAGCATTGCAAATACGCCTGTCCGTCCGGCTGCTGACCATCTTTCATTATTACTTCAGGGTGATCTATTTGTTGTGATTGTCTCGGTCTTATTATGCCACGTCACCTGTGACAAACTGCAGACGTGCAGCGTGATGAGAATGGGAAATCGCCTCCGCTGAATTTTTCACACAGCTCTATTTCGTATAAAGTTTCTACATTTTTCCCCCTGCAACTTTAAACCTGCATGTCTGAATTTTTGCAAAGTATTTTTTTTAAGTGGGATGGCGGGATATACGGACATTTTACTTGGATTAGAAAAAAAAATCACGCAACATGCAAGGCAGCTGAAGCGGATTTTTCTCTTTTTTTGTGATGTTGCTCAAGGTCAAATATAACAGCGGCAGATCAGAGAGGTGCCAAGCCAAAGACCCCCGAGTGTCCCACCGCCCGCACTAAACCCAGGCAACCTGTGGCGAGCGCACATATGTTATATAATTATGCAAATGGCCCAACACGGTGTTGTACCGTTATCCCTACCGGGAATGACTGACAAGTGATTATTCTTTCTGTTTGAATCTTCTGGCAAGCAACTTATGGCTTATTCGGTGATTCATGAACCACCTACTGACTGGACTGCTCACTCCTCATTATAAATAAATTATGAATAAATATTAGAGCCGCATTATAAAACGCACCTTCACAGCCCGTCTATTCTACGACAGTAGGCTATAAATTGTAATCGGATACAAATGCACGATTTGGCATTCCGTTTCTTAACCGACTTGTACATGCACATCTGATTTTAAAACACTAAGAAAAGGATAAATCTTGCAGTCCTCAAAGCCAAACCACCCGGAGACCCCGATCTGTGTGAAATAACCTCCCCCGCAGAGATGACAGCCAAGAGGAGCAATCGTCCGCCGATTTACATTGAAATTCTGCATTAGAAGTAATGCTGCAATAAGAGGGAGGGGGGTCTATGGTAAAATGGCCACTGCAATTTCTGACCACTTTTACCTGGAATCGGCGTTAAAACTACGCCCGCCGTAATAAACTACACAACAACCTGTACACTGAAATTGCAAAAAAAGCAAATGCCATCGCTTGTTTAATGCAAACATCATGTGCTATAACAGATCTGAAGAGATTTTAAGCACTGACATTAGATTCAGGTAAGTCGACTAGGGCAGTTTTGTATAGCAAGGTTTGTGGCACAGCAGATCGCAAGCAATGCATTGATATAATGCACAGAAAATTACAGCGTGGAGAGCAAACGGATAAATATGACCCCGCCTTCAAAATGCACCTCAGCTACTATGACAGGAAAACGCTTGGGATGGGTGGGGTAAGTTATCGTTAAGTAATGCCGGTTATTGATCGACTCCATCTTGACAGGAGGAGGGCTGGCGGTACATGGCGTTCTGCACTTGACCGACTAGCGGACTTGTTTCCTGGGCTTTGCGGGGATGACGGAGCACCGCCGGCTGTTATCTGCAGTGCTGGAGCCCCGCATACACGCGGACGGGAGTGGGGATGCGGCCAGCAGGAGTTTCCAGCTGCCTGTCAGCGACACTGCTGGTCCACACATCACCACCGATGACAGTCATGCCTTAGAGTGGCAAACCCCAAGCCATCACCATCACGGTCATTATCCACTTCCCCGTCTCTTTCCAGTATTGGGATCTCGGGGACTATAGACGCTGCAGGTTTTTATTTTTACTACCCCCTCCCACACTATAACGGAGTGTCACGGTTGGGAACAAAAAGGTGCCTCTTGGTCAAATTAATCACCGTGCACGTTGGGAAGCGACGCAATTTCACGCTTTTTAAAAATCACCCTCGACAAACGCGCCCGGGCGTCCGGCGGCATTTAAGCAGACAAACTCCGGGATGCAGGAGCGTGCGGCTCCGCAGACCAGCGGGATCTGACTAGGCAGGAAAGGAGAGAAGAAATGAAATCGTTCATACTTACAGTTCGCAGGAACTGGATCTCATCTTCGCCTTCCCCCCCTTCGGCCATCGTTACCCGCGGTTAGATGAGCTGCACGGAGAGTTGTGCAGAAAGAGGCGGCAGGTTGAGCGCTATAGCCCCGTTAGTGGCCGTCTGCAAGGCGAGCTCATTGGGCAGCCGGCATACCCAAAGGGAGGAGCCGGCCAGGTACACGGCGGAGCCCTGAGCCGAGCTCGGCGCGCCCCCTATCGTACGGCCACTGTACTGCACGGCTCCGGACCTTCGCTGTCTTCACCACGATTTTGGTCGGGGTAATGTACTTAAAGTGCCCATTTGGTCCGTGTAGGAGAAAATAAAGGCTTTATAGTTGTAGGCGTATAACGACACAAAGTTTATAAGGTTAAGTTAAGCGTATGTTGAAAGGATTATAATCTTTACTGTGCTGCTTTACTGCACTGAAGCGCTGCGATGGTGGTCTTTATATTCTCAGGCAGATGTCTAAGTTTGTATTATTAAATGTGTCATCAACATACAAACATACTTTACTTACACACACACACAACCATTGTCTTTTTCATTGTGATTACGAGTCCTTGTAGAATTCTTTCAGTTACGTTGTCTACACGGGGAATGGATTTACCGAGCAGAAATTTATAAAGCAGAATATGACTTGTAACTGTCAAAGGAATTACGTAGACCTGTTTTACGAGTATTCATACGATACCCTAACCCCTAACCCGATAATAATTTTGAACTCCACAGATACAGATGTCTGTTATTCAGGATGTGGTCGAAGTATGCAAAGCACAGACGTAATCAGAGTCACACGGCACAGGCTCATGGAACAAACAGTCGCTCAGGGTGACTTTATTTGGGTTGCCTGTATGCAGTCACATGGCACAGTGCCGCCCGCTGCTGCAGATTGGAGACGGCTGCTGAAATTCCCCAAAGGAAAGAGAAGCCCGCAGATCCAGCGTAACCATACGGCTCGACCGGCGGGACCTTGGCAGCCTATCGCGGGCAGCCAGCCCATGCATGCCAGGTGACACCCCCCCCCCCCCCCCCTTTTGCCTCGGTGTGCCGAAAATACAAATCAATAAGTCTCAGGTCTGTTGTGTAAGCAGCCAGAGCGCCGGGGGGGGACAGCGGCCTGCATTTCAACTCGTCGCTGTGGCTACACAGTTACGGAGGCACCTGGCCACGTTGCTGAATCAGGGAATCGGGCCGTTTCTCAAAGCGGAAGGAAACTCGCTCTTCATTAGAACATTCCGGACTAACAGAGAGGTCACCCTAGGCGAATGTGACACAGCGAATACAGGACAATTAGCCGCCCTTCTAAGACACCCTTTCCCTTCCCATTTAGATGGCAATACAGCCAATGAAACCAGAAGTGATTTTCTAATACTTAAGTCCCGCACAGCGTCTCTTTTCTGGTCGTTCACCTCTGTTTAATTTAATAAACTCTCAGCTGTTACAACTTTATTCTCAGGCGACACCTGCCTCATGTTCGCTCTCATTATTGACTTTGTCCTGATATTCCCTTTGATTGATGTAACAAATTTTAATAAATGGTTTTGAGACATTTTAAAAGCTGGAAACTGAACGTTACACATTTTAAAACGTCACCATTGGCAACAGTATTTGTGAAGTATACAGTTTAACAACAGGCAAACCAGAATCGGGAAACATACATTTAGTCAAACTGCAGTCATGGGTTTTTGTTTAAAACTATTTCCAGACATTGTAGTACAAATGTGTCATTTCTGCATTAAAAAGCATGATAAATCTAAATTTTTTAAAAAATGCAGCTAATTATAAAAGTTAAATAAAATCAGAATTAATCTATAAGATGAACATAAGCACGGAAAGGTGCTTAAAAAGCTGAAAATCTAAACGTTTTAGTGTTTGACATGTAAACAACATCAGAGCAGCCATTCAGGATGAATGGAGGGGGCGTGTCCGAGCGTGTCAGTCAATGCTGTACCCCAGGATTGGTCCAAGCCACCTTTCCACTTCACCAATGGGCATCTCTTTTCTAGAAGCATAGTCTTCGACCTGGGAGGAAGCAACACATACAGACGACATCAACAATCACTGACTATCGCGCTCCGTTTACGGCCTGCTTACATAAAAGCATCGGTCCCAAGCAACAACCCAACAGTAGAATTCAGTACGCAAGGTAGAGACACCCCACTGCCCCCTTCACCGGGCACGCTGAAACTTGTGAACGTACTTCCAGGTGATATCTAATGATGATTAACACTACCGACGCACCTGAACGTCCGGCCCCGAGAGATAAGCGGTGATGTCACACTTGGCTTGGCTGCACCGTACCATCTGCCGCCCGCATCAGCAGACTCACACGGCCTCCCCAGACTAGCCCCTCACACCATCACAGAAAGTGTCGGGGGTCCCTACCTGCTCCTTGGTGATCTTGCCAACGGCGAAATAGGTCGATTTGGGGTTAGAGAAGTAGAGGCCAGAGACGGCAGCGGCAGGCATCATGGCAAGCGACTCCGTTAAGCCGATACCTTAAAGACAGGCATAGGCACGGTGGGTATGGCGCGGGAAAACGAGAGACACGGCCGGAGGGCACGTGTCCGCTAAATGACGCGGCAAGAGGGGCGGCTGACACAGATCAACTCACCAGTTTTCTCCTCTATGGAGGCCAGGCTCCACATGGTGACCTTCTCCGTGTGGTCTGGCTGGCTGGGATAGCCCGGTGCCGGCCGGATCCCCTGGTACCGAACCCGGTGCAGGTCGGCCGCCTCCAGGTCCTCCTCTGCCGTGTAGCCCCAGAATTCCTTGCGCACGCGGGCATGAAGCTCCTCGGCGAATGCCTGGGGCGGGGGAGGGGGGCAGAGCGAGCACTCTATAAACAGCCAGGCATCCAGGACAAGGTACGGCTGCTCTACACACCATATGCAGCTTTAACAAAACACGGGATCTGGGTGGGCTGAGGGAAGTATGCGAGACTGGAGACCAAACTCCACATCTGAACAGGCTTCATGGTCTCCTAAGCAGCTAAGCCATGAACTGACCTTAAATGAAGTGGTTATGTGCTCTTGATACTATCAAGCAAGGTCATAAATCTTAAGTTTTCCAAGTCTCCGTCTTTGTTATGCCATATATGTACAACTTCCTCATTTGCAGGACAATCTGGATAAGCTGTGCATGGGTGTAAGAATCGTTAAGCTTTCAATCAGCGGCAGCTGGGGGACAGTTTCTCTCGTGTGGTCAAAGTCACCCCAGCCTGCAACGACAAAGTTGTGCACCATCGTGCAAACAGATAACAATCATCTCAAAGAGGTCAGGGGCACAAAAAAAGTAACTGGAACAGCACAAGTAGCTAGTTTTAATATCCATAGTCTAAAGGATGGAGTAACATTTGAAAAAGTAAAAGCGATACTGACAGATATATGTAAAATGGGAGTATCGTTTAAGATGAGATCAGCCCCTAACAGCGAGGACAGCAGGTGTGACTGCAGCCATACTTCTGCCAGACGGTCTGCCAGGGCTTTGACCATGATGCTGTTGTAGACGTCCCCCTTCTTCTCAAAGTCGCGGCTCAGGTCCTCAGCCCCGAAACAGGCTACAGCGAACAAGCCGATGTAGTCGGGGATGCCGCTTTCCCGGGGCGCCACAAAGTCCGAAAGGCACATGTAGGGATCGGTGCTGGAGGAGTCCTTCTCTGCCTAGAGATGGAAAAATCCCACCATTTTCAGTGGCCATAACAGCCTTCGTCCTCGGCCGAGGACTCATCATAACCGAGTCCACCATTACTGTCTTCAGCTGATAACTCATGTTTTGATTACAAGGGGTTAATGCCAACCTCTTCAATGTCTGGTTATCGAGTAGACTGTCTTCTAACAGAGAACTGTGAGCATATTTAAACCAGAGGTTCTCATCTCTGGCAGCCGGCAAAGCGAATTAGGATTTTATGCCTGTTTTATAGCTCAATAGAGAGACCGTTTAATTTTTCTCAATTAGCCGAATGATTAGTTGAACCTGGCGCTTAATTGATTAGCAAGATTGAAAACCCCATATGCAATGCAGATCACAGCAACCTGCTGGAGGTGAGAACAAGCTTATAAGCGGGGATGTCCAACCACGGTCCACAGAGGCTTCCATGGCAAGCGCTAAGTGAGGTGAGGCAAGGCTTTTGAGACCAGGGATAAGCGCCCCCTTGTAAGAGTAATAGGAACTGCAGAAAAAAAGTCATGGCAAAGGATGGTCACCTGCTGGCGTAGACCGTGGAACTTGGCGACGGGCTGCATGCTGCGAGGCCTGGTGTCCTGCGCGTACACGTGGATATCGTCACCCACGCTCTGCGCGGGCCAGAATCCAACCAGGCCGCGGGCCTGCAGGCCCTGGCTGTCAATCAGCTCGTTAAGAAGCTTCTGGGCATCATCAAACACCTTCCTGGCCTCTTCTCCTGTGACGTCAGTTTCATATCAGTGGTTGCATAATAAATCAATTAACGAACCATTCAGTTCGTGGATATCGACAGAGTTTACTTATCTCCCAGGAACTTAATGAGAAACACGTGACAATGCATGAGATTAAGTTAGAGGAGACTAAAGCTGAAAGCACAATCTCTGCCCAGAACAAAAAAAACATATGGCATATAAAACGTATTGGAAAAACAGTACATGCCCGGCATCCAGGGAATATCCCTGCTTTGTGTCCCAAGCCGCCTGGGATAAGCTCCAGCAACCTGCCACCCCCCACCCCAGACCGTGACCAGGCTGAGTGCTTGGAAAATGGATGGGTAGCTGAAACGAGAACACTGTTTTCCAAAAATATCAGCCGAAAACAACTCCGACTCGCAGATATGGTGGACACAGCTTGTCCAAGTGGAGACAGAACCTGCGTCCTCCCCCCTCCCCCGCCCCCGAGAGCAGCATGGTATGACTCAGAAACTGGGAAACCATATCCATTCCTTGCCCCCCTCTCTTCTCTGAGTGATTTCTGCAGTAAGCAAGAACACTCAGCTGCACATATCTAGTACAGGAGGGGGGGGGGGGGGGGGGGGGGGGGGGGGGGGGGGGGGGG
>JAODJX010000043.1:11796847-11818028 GCA_026776945.1 Isichthys henryi
GGAAACCGGAGTACCCGGAGGAAACCCCACGACGACATGGGGAGAACATGCAGACTCCGCACACATGTGACCCAGGCAGAGACTCGAACCCCGATCCCAGAGGTGTGACCACTGCACCACCATGCCGCCCTGCCAAAACATTGCTTCTGCATGCAATTTCATCTGAAGATATGGCCACCTAATGGTCACCTTAAGAATTACCGAAGATATGCAAACGCTGCAATCCCAGAGCCCCCTGATTTGCGGCTCTCTTACCAGATCCTCCAATCCATAGTCAGCCTGTGCAATGCTTGTGCTGCTGAAGGTGTTGGTCTCGATGACATCAGCTCCGGCCAGCAGATACTCCTTCAGACAGGCATGCCAGAAAAGACACTTGTTAGTCTTTTAAAAGATAAACACAGTCCTGCGCACATGTGCCTACTGTGCTGCAAGAGGGATCGGAAGAAGCACATGTAAATAAGGATTATTTCTGCAGCATAAGAACTGCAGCAAAATGATTATAGCTGAAACAAACAAAACAAAATGCAGCGTAACTGTAAAAACATTTTAAATAAATGTGTAAATTATAAATGAAGTTATTCGCAGAGATGAAAGGATTGCCATGATATTTTGATGTATTTTTAATTGTATTTTATGGAATCCCTTGGGGTGATCATTTTGCTACGACTTTGACATGAGTATTAAAGTAATTGCTATTCTACAGATTTTTTTTTTTAGTGGACATCAGGCACTGCAGGGCCTGGACTCCAGCATCTGGGCAGTGGAGCTGCGGCATTAACGGTACGGTACCTTGTGGATCTTGTAGATGACGCTGGGCTGAGTGATACTCAGTAGGTCGTTGTTGCCCCTCAGGCTCTTGGGATGATCCTGAAACTCCGCCCCTCTGAAGTCCTGCTCCTCCAAGTTCCTCTGCTGCACCATGGTGCCCATCCCACCATCGAGGACCATAACTCTCTTCCGGAGCACCTCCCTGAGCTCATCTTCCAGGCCACCTGTTTCACATTTTTCGTCTTATCTCGCTCCAGCAAACCAACCCGCTGTCGCCATTTGTCAGCATGTCGCGTATCTCCACACATGACGGAACCACTTAAAGCGATCATCATTATTAATCAAAATATCTCACAAAATTGTCGGAACCCATTTCTGGCAAGACAGCTATCTAATCCTGAGCTGTATGTAATTTCAAGATTCAGACAAAGGCAACACGCGTCGTCTCTCACTAGCAATTCTCCTTAACAAGCAAGTTAACTAAACCAGTGCCAATGTTAACTGTCACTGCACCTATATTGAAGATTTTTGGTAGACAAATATTAAAAGAATATGGCAGCAAATCCAAATGTCACTTAACAGCTAATGATGGCAAAGTTCAGAACTACACAGCAAATATAATGTTACTGCAACACTCGATTTGCAGCCGACTAACAACCTAAATAGTATTTTGCGAGCTAAACAAACACGCAATTATAGTTCGCTAGTATACATTTAGGTTTTTATTTATTTATTTTACAATACTCGCATGTCATTCCGCTACTTGACTAGGCAATACGTGACAGTCAAGTCCAGTCCCAGGTTGGATAAGCGACAGCACGCGGAAGAGAGGAAGCCCCGGCACGCGCGGACAGCACGCTTTGTGCACAGTTCATACCTGGTCCGGATGAATACTCGTGTATGGTTGGGGCCATCCCGCAAATCCGTGATCCGACTGTAACTTTTCAGGCTGTCGCCTTGGGGCCGCAAGGTAAGCGGGTAATCCCACCTTTCTGGTCCGTGGACTCGCAACTTTCTCCGACGGCCTTCAGGGATCGGGCGCGAGCTGCACGCAACCGGCGGCGGCAGAGCGCATGCGTCGAGTCGCACACGTGTTGGTCGTAAGGGGTGGCTGTGTCGGCGCTGTGGATTTGACCATTTATCAACGCTGGATAATAATCTGATAATAATCATGCTGGATCATAGCTTTCATCCTTGTTCGTCCATGTCACAATCTATGGGTTTGTTTTGCTAAAAATAAAACCTCTGCACTTGAACAGACGCCACGTTGTCAGTCTTAAAGAAGCAGCACCCGGTGACTCCCTGGGTCACGCCCCTTCTGTTGCGTTTAGACAAGGGCTCTCCGTGTATCGTAAATCGTTAGGAAATTTCAGTGATTACTTTTGTGGTACCACGCAAAACCTAGAAATGCTTGCTGTTAGTCGCATTATTGAATGAACAATATTTAAACGATGACGAGTATAAAGCCAGTAAATGATCAAATAAAACAATGAAACGATTACATTTCTTAACTGGGTTTATTTTACGTTCGAGTGTGGAAAAGTACAAACATTTTTTCAAATTTTATAATGTGTTTTAACATTAACACATTAACTATTGATTTACCGGTTCTGGTTCATTCTCCCACAGTACATAGTATCCCAAAAACGGTACGGGAGCAGAATGAAAGCCACGGGGAACAGCCTGTGTATTACTTCTTGGACGAAGTCTATCATGGTTTGTGTAAATGACGACATAGGCACGAGCGTAAATTGTTATTTCTGGTGTTTTCTGTGCTGCACCAAGTTCTTTCTTTAAAGTTATTTACTTAATGTTTTGGGCAAATGCCTAAACTCAAATTTGAGAGTAGGTTCCAGTTAATAGTTTTTGCATCTTTGTGCTTCTACAGCACGTGATCATTGCGTTTAAATACTAAGAACTATGAGGTACCACACGTTAATATATTATCCATACTGCATAACATGTTGTTTCTTTTGATGTCTGCAGTTCGGGATTCACAGGGAGAGGAGAGAAAAAAGTG
The DNA here is from genome assembly GCA_026776945.1 of Isichthys henryi. Classification (NCBI taxonomy): domain Eukaryota; kingdom Metazoa; phylum Chordata; class Actinopteri; order Osteoglossiformes; family Mormyridae; genus Isichthys; species Isichthys henryi. The sequence continues at coordinate 11,799,636 of JAODJX010000043.1, forward strand.
AGTCGCGGAAAGGGGATTTAAGAAGCTTGCATGACAGGCGGCCACTAGAGGTCACTTTCTCCATACAGGGCGGTGGAGAAGGCCGTGTAGTCCAGCGCTCCCGGCGCCTTATCGGGCCCGTTGTAGGGGGGCATTCTCATGATGCAGTACTCGGCCTGGTCCGGCGGCAGCTCGCGGCGCAGCTCCTCCACCAGGATGTATGGCTGTTGGGGAACAAAGGTGCCGTAATTATTGCAGTCAGAGAAGGATCAGCTGAGCACTTTTTTCCTGCATCTTAGTGTTCTGCTAGCAGCTATTTTCCATTCACTCACAGACATGAGGGGTTAGCAGCGATCGAGGACACAATGCCCCCTTAGGTCATCTGAGTGCGTGAGAGTGTATTTATGGGGGGGGGGTGCAAAGCCCAATTCCGGCATATGCAAACTAGGCAGCTGCCTTGGGACCGATCAACTTAAGAGGCCCCAAATAAAGTCGTGAAACATACAAACACACATAGATATATACAATACATGATTTATATATGATTTATAAATAAGAATAATAACACAAAATTAAAGCAATGGACAATTTTGATGGAACAGCTAAGCTACTAATGGACCACTGTCTGGTTGTCTCTTACATGACATGCTTATATGAATTAGAGGCATGTTGACAGGAGGGGGCCCAGATAGTAATCTGTCTGCATAGTGTTCTGTGATGACTTAATCGGGCCCTGGGAGTGTGAGCGGGGAGGCGGGGCCGAGGAGCGGCTCGCAACCTTATCAGCGGCCAGGATCTTGAAGGAGGCCACGACCTGATCGGCCGTGTCGGTCTCGCCCGTCTCCCGGGTCATGAAGTCGACGAAGGACTGGAAGGACACCATGCCGGTCTGGTTGGGGTCCACCAATGCCATGATGCGCGCAAACTCCGCCTCCCCCTGCCAAGTGGGAACTTAAAGTCAATGGCCCCTAGAGGGGGCCGGCCTCCCGGCTTATACCACCCATCCAGGCATGGCCTGGAATTTTATCCTCAACAAAGAGATGTCTCAGAGGAATAGAAAGCTCTCCCATAACTTTTTGCCGTTCATCAACACTAAAAGTCCTTAAAGTCGCACTCCGGTACACGAGGGATCTTCAGCAGTAATACAACTAAAATAATAGTCAAATGAGTTTGCACCTGTAAGTGTGTGGAGCAATATATGCACGTATTGGGACAGCCCGAAAGACTCGGCCTGGTTGACTACTCCCCCCAGCTGTTCCAAATGCCGTGCACTGACTGGCACCAGCAGCTAGATATCGCATGTCCTAAAAAGTAAGATGGTCTTCTTGCATCAACTGCTGATGCAACATTTTCTATATTTGTGTCATGGAAAATCAGGTAATGTGAAAGCAGTTTAAATGTCTGCGGTGCCCCCTGTTGGGTTGTGTTGCCTCTGCGTCAGACTCCACATGAAGGCAACTGTAATATTCCTACCAGAGCATAGCCCATGGAGATCAAGCAGGCTCTGAAGTCATCTGTCTCCATCCCTCCTTTCTTCTTCTGTGGGACGTAGTCGGAGGAGGGTACAGTGACCGGGGCGACATCATAGGCAGAGAAGAGAGAGAGGCCGCTGAAACAGACAGGCACACACACACACACACACATGGACACACAGGCCAGGGATGACACACACACAGGACAGACAGACAGGGAAAATGGGGACATGGACACAAGAGAGACGACAAGTAGGACAGATGGACAGAGAGCAGAGAATCGTTTTAGTGTGTTTACTTTTGGCCAGATGACATTTCTATGAGGGAATTGGCTGGTGCCTTCATAACACTCTATAAACGATCGATTCAGATTCCCTTTCTGCTGATTGTATCAACAGCAATTTGGAGTCTAAACAAGAACAGAAAAAAACATCTGAAAATGATGAGAAAATCCATAATTTTGCATGGAAAAGCAAGTAGTCGGCTGGTTCAGAAACCGACGCTCCCGTTTGGGATGAACGTGGCAAGAGCCGGGGAAACGGAAAGGGCTTCAGTTATCATCCGAGTCATGGGTCTGCTGTCATCACAGGCTCCAGGCAGGGGCGTCATGCGGATCTTCAGAGAGGGGAAGCCCATGTGTCAACCACGGCAGAAAGGGCACCAGGCAGCACGGCGAGGTACCTGCTCAGCGCTTCCGGCGTGGGCCGGAACCCACAGGCACGCCATGGACACCTCAGAGAGCTGTGGAAGTTTGTTCATGCTGCATGGTATCCACAGGCAAGGAGGGAAGGGGAGGGGGCAACGGTCACTGGGGTTAGTGAGGTTAGCTGGGGAAATGCAGAGCAGAGGACACACGGTGGTGTTTACTCAGCTTAGAAATCAGGAGCTGGCTCTGATTAGCAGGTAAACAAAGGTAGCGTGTGTGGATTTGCCATTTACTGGGTCATCAGATACTAGTATCATCAGGAATGGTGGCAAGTTGTCTATCTGGAGCTCTCTGACCACAAAGTAGAGCTGAATCGACGAGCAAAATTTCCAAAACTCACTCACAGTCCTTTTTTTGTTGCTGTTGAGATGAGACTGACAATGACCTAAAGTCACACTTTCACATCATATATTACAGTATTGGGAACCAGAACTCACTGTCCTCATGTAATCCAAAGAAGAACTTTTGGTAAATTTCCAAAACTCACTTTTCAAAAGTCCTCAGAAACGGTCTGAAAATATATCCAGTGGACTGGGTGAGTTCTAGAAATTTGCCATTCTATTGTTCACTTGTTCAGCAAGTTAAACTGTTCATAGCATTTTACTCCAGCCTCTGTGACCTCTGATTTTCAATTTATCTTCCTTTCAGTTTCTTTACTTCAGTGTATATCGAGTAAACATTTAGGTGTGGAATTAATTCATTTTCAAATGGTTAATTATTAAAGTATTAATTTTTGGGCGCTCTAAAAGCATCGCCTTTCTGTCAACGTGGCACATGCGTGTCAATAATCAGGGGTATACGCCAAACTCCAGGTACTGTATACTGCCAAGGCAAACTCTGCAGGAAGCCCTCAGGTCGGAACACTGTACCCGGTCGAAGTGGCTGAAGGAGGAGCGGAACTCGTTCATCTGGGTCTGGCTGATGCCCTTGGCGTCGCGGGTCAGTATCTGTGTCTCGATCTCATTGATGGTCCGGGCGATGGTGGTAAGCAGCAGCTCCCAGCCCACTCGGAGATGCTGCCACCGTGAGGGGAGACGGGGAAGTGCGCTCAGAAGCGGCATACTGCTATGTCACAGGCATGGCTCAGGACCAGCGATGCCAAACCAGATTACAGGGCGTACCCTCACCACAGTCACTCTCCCATAAGAGAAATACGAGATGCTCACTGACATAAAAAAAAAAACTGTTTATATATAGAAATTCTACATATTTTCCATTCTACTGCAATACTTCTGATTTATGGTGCTGGTGAAAGTCCAGCTATTAACAACGAAAGCAGATCCAGGAGATAGTACCTACTGTTATTTAGATTAAATTGTGAAACAAGTAACTCTGAAATAACTCATTGCTATAATTTTATTGTCACTAACAAATGTCTATTCTTTGGAAAAGTTCACTATTGTATCCTCAAATTTTAGCAACCATCCGCCACCAACGATGACATAAGCTACTCTATCACTGATTTGTTATATAATAAATAGTCACCCATCCATTTTCTGTACCTGTTGTCCTATGCAGGTCCAGAGCCTGTCCCAGAAACTATGGGCGCAAGGTAGGGAAATAACCCAAGATGCCAACCCATTGCAAGGCACACATGTCATTCATACCAGCAGACAATCTGGTAATTCCAATTAACTTTAGCATGATTTTGGACTGTGGGGAGGGGGGGAACCGGAGAACCCAGAAGAAACCTCATGAGGAAACAGAGAGAACATGCAAGCTCCACACATATGTAGTCATGGCAGAGACTTGAACATTGGTACCAGAGGTGTGAGGCAACAGTGCTAACCACCATGCTGAGTCATGAATGATTATATATTACATTATGCATAGTCCTGCCAGCCCGAGTGGAATGTAACCGAGGTGTGTGCAGAGCACTCTGCGCAGGCCGATACCTCCATGGTGTAGTTGGTGTGCTTATTGTCGAAGATGAGCGACTCCTGGATCAGCTGGTGGTCCTCCTCCAGCTTGTCGATGTTAGGCTTGTAGTTGATGATGGCTTGCTCATACTGCTTAAGTTGCGTCATCTGGTCCTCCAGCGTGCCACTCACCTCCACAGAGCAGTGGCTGATTTCCTGCAGGGTGCCAAGCGGGTTTGTGTCTTCGGTTAAACTTCGGTAATTCACACCCTTTTTCTTGGTGGTATTATTATTATTCGTTTTTTTATTTACCCAAAGACAACAAGAAGGATGAGCGTATCACTAAATCAAACTCATCAAGATGGATGCAATCACAGTATTACAATTAGTAATGGCCAGGTGAAGCTATATGAGCCTGCATTGAGTCCTTTTTTGAACCGAGAGCACCATCTAGTGGCGTCAGGAAATACAGCAAATGGTTCATGAAGCTTCATTTGGCCATCACTAATTACAATATACTGTACATCATAGTTTGGCAATCTTATCTTCAAAAGGAAGGTGTCTATCCTCAAAAGGCCAGGTTTTCAGTTTAAGCTTTAGGTCAGCTGTTCAAACCCAGGTGTGAGGACTCTTCAGCCAATCGGTTTCCTGATTAGTAATCTAATTGGGTATGCAAAAACCCACATACCCAGTGGCCCTTTCTGGATAAGACTGCCTACCTCAGTTGTACACAGATGTCTCTCAACTGGTGGGTCATGACCCAAAAGTTGGCCGTGGGACCATTTCCATTGGGACACGGAGTGTGTGGTTAAAAGCAAATTATTTTGAACATTGTTTCTTTTTTATAAGCGTTCTGTTACTCTTACTGTACTGTGTTATATTTGCTATTACTGCAATATTTTGTTGTGATTTTAGGTTGTGACTTATTGACCAGGGATGTGCAAAGGGGTGGTCAGGGGGTGCTTGAGTGCCAGTTCATTTTGCCTCCCTTTTGCGGTTCTGAGTATCCCTTTTTGCAGCCTGGTCAAATTTTGTTTTGGTTTGGTTTGACTTGACCCTCAAAAAGTCTCCGCACGATCCTGTCAAAGACCAAGGAAATATGTAGGTCCAGAGGCTAAACTAGCTGAGAACCACTGTGCGCAATGTTTTAATTCTGTTACTGGGATATGTTAACAGTGTCTGACCTCCATCCTGGTCTGGATCCAGGGTCCGATGAGGTTAGACTGGGCAGCAAACTGCCTTCGGAGGCGTTCGTTGGAGTGCTGGCGGGAAAGCTCTTCCTGAAGGGAGCCGTCTCTCTGAGGGACCAGCTTCTTTACCTGCTCAGGCACACGTACACAGGCGTCACACACCCACTCCCTCTGCTGGCCAGCCCTGGTAGCGCACTCTTATCACCCACACGTCTGAAGGTCGAAGGGAAATACAGTGCTTTTCGAGTTATTTCTAAGCAACCTTCAACTCTTTCATGCTCTGCGTGCCAAATTGTTAACAGTACGCAGTTCAATAGCACATCTGAGTACGATCAATTAAAAACTTAATTACTTTATGTTAAGTAAATAATATATTTAGACATCTGAGACCATGACCAGTTGAGCTTGTATGCTCAGCAGGTACTGGCAACCTAGGAAGACATGTGACATTGGCTTCTCAGGGTTCTTTACTCAACTAGTCCAACCAAAGAGGTTTTTGTTCCTCTACCCCACTGTCCTCTGGGTCTTCAGCTTGCACAGTCGACTGTGTATGTTTATAAACAGTGTACACATGTAAACACAGCGGTGCAGCTACGTACGGAAGCACATGGTGTTAATCTATCAAAAGATTAGCACCGTTCTGCTCAATACAAAACCAGCTTCAGTGGTCACAATGACTCAGTACCACGATGCAGATAAAGGAGGAAAGGAAAGAAAACAGGAGCGAAGATAACATTGTGTCCTATCATAACAACATACTTAACATAACGTTCCTGGGGTACTTCTCACTGGAAGGCAGATCCTTGAAAAATTCCTGCTATAAAAATAATCACTGTTATGTGTAGATAAATGTTAAAAACATTAAGCAGTGTTAGCTATGTCGATCCTTCATAATCAAGCAACTTACAGTATATATCAACAATAACAACTATTACAATAAATATGAATCTGACTATGTCTGTATCTATCATATGAAACCATAAGAGGAACCAGGAACTTGGAAGCGTGTCTGATATATAGAAGTTTCTCAGCACCAAATGCTGCATTGCCCTGTTATCCTGCTTAAATAATACACATCAATCTTCCAGCCATCTCCATGACAACGGATTGCCCATTACATCATGTCTCCTGCCCCGTGAAGTGATTGAGTCAGTCATGTCTGAGATGAAAGACTACCTTGTCCCACTTGATGCAAATCTCCTCGGGTGTGATGTTGCTGTAGGGGTTGGACAAGCTGCCAGTGATTCCGTAGCTCTGGGCAATCTTCTGAACCTCGTTGTAGATCCCGAAGATGGCCTGTCTCTCGGTCTCCGCTTCTGGAAGTGTGGCTTTGAACTGGTCATGGGCGGAGATGAGACTCTGTGGGAGTCAGGAAAGGAGCGACCAGAATGAGAGACTTTGAATGTGCGGCGTAGCATTTCACTTAGGCACGCCGATGTCACACCAACATCACAGTGATGTCACGGTGATGTCACACCGACATCACAGTGATGTCACAATGATGTCACACCAATATCACAGTGATGGCACAGTGATGTCACACCGATGTCACAGTGATGTCACACCAATGTCACAGTGATGTCACAGAGAGCAGCGGGCCACCTGAATCTCCTCGATGGTGTGTACGATGAACATGTCCTGCAGGTCCTCCATAGCTCCCTCCATCCAGTTGTTAAACGGCGCCGCCCTCTTGGCAAACTCCAGGTGTAGCTGATCAATGGTCTCAAGCAATTTCTCTGTCCTCTGAAAAATGAAAACAAAAATAAAATGGAGCTATAACAATTTAATAACATCCATCTGTCCCCAGGACACACACACAATCATACATAATCGTACACTACAGGCAGATTATTTATGTCGCATTATATGAAAGATAATGACAAGTTCACATCCAGAGATGATTCCATAAGAGGGCGCTGTTTCCCACGTTACATTTATGACAACAGAACATAAAGGATAACACAGGACAGTAAGTGCTGCTTCTGAATCTTTTATTATAATAAAGGGTTCACATTCGTTCATGCTACATATTCTCCACCCTCGCAACACTGCAGTGTTCTAACTGGTGAAAGTTAACCATCTGTTTCAGTAGAACAGAGTGGGGACTCAGAGGGCAGCACTGTAGTCTCACACCTGTCACATGACTCCCGCCCCTGACTCTGTACGCGTGACCTTGCATGTTTTTTGTGTGGTTTTCTTTGTCTTTTCACGAGTCTCCTCCTGGCACTCCAGTTTCCTGCCATAGATCAGACTTCATTTACATGGATTGGTTTTTACAGGGTGTATGATTGTGTGTGTGTGTGTCCTCAGATGAACTGGCATTCCCCCATAATCTGGTTGTCATTTGTCACCCTCCTTCCCATCCTGACTGGCTGATCAGATGGGCTGCCCCCTGGTGGCCGCTGGGCTCTAAGCAGGCACTTAGTTTGCTTATACCTTGGGTAGATGCATGTCTGAGGATCATTAACACGCCCTCAGCACTCAACTGTGAAACCCAGCACATACTGTGTGTGTCCTCTTCTGCGATGTCCTTCACAGACCATTATCTTCATGTGGTCTATACCCACTGACCTACCTCCAAAGCCTCCCTCCTCTTCTGGGTTAGGGTCCCCAGCTGGTCCCACTGGTCACAGATCTTCTGGCAGCGCTCATTGATAGCCGCTGCGGCGTGGTAGTCCAGCTCACTAGTGCGACGTGGGGGGGGGCATGAAGTATAGATCAAGTCCTGTTGTTATCCAAAGGCTAAGCTATTTACCAGAATAAGCCAGACATGAACATAACCAGCCGCACCAGCTGTAGCCTATTGCACACACCATTAACACCACAGTGTCGTCCCCCCCCCCCACTTAGCACGGCAAACATTTCCTCATTTGCTGCTCAGCTTATATTAAAAGGAAAACTTCAGGAAAAATGCTAAAAAATCAAGCTTTTATTGTTTGGGCTCGCAGAGGCATGAAAACATTAAACAGTGCGATTCAATCATATTCAATCAAAAAAAAAACTATATTTCCAGTCATTGTTGGTCTGTTGGTTCTCAAAAACACTTTTAAACTACCAGAAGTTTAACTTTCTCTATAAAGCTGAACGGGCCAGCTCACGCTAACTGTGGCTTTGCCTTGTCAAAAAAGACACATGCCAAAGTTACTGGAGGAATTCAGGTCAGAAACATGGATGAACAACCCAGTGTGGATGAGGTTCAGACTGAGCATGTGCAGCAGGTGTCCAGCGATTGGGCCACTGCAGAGTCCAGTGGCCAGTACTGATTCTATATTTGTTTTAGCTCTTAGCAGAAGGATCTAGTACAATAATGCCTTAGAGCTTAGATTCTAGCAGTTCCCAGGGACAGAACAGCTCAAGGCCAGCTAGTTTACTGCTCCCACTATAAGCCAGATAGTAACTGATAGCCATTGTGAAATATCGCATGTGGTTGGGGCTCCTAAGTGGGAAAACAGCACTGAAGCCCCCGCCCGGTGTGTTGCCCCCCCAGTGCCATTCAGCTGAATCATAAGTCAAAGACATTTATCTCACACCGAACAGCTACTGGAATGCTGTCCCATCACCTGCCTGTAGACGAATTGCCAGTTTTGTTAAGTAATCCTCCCCAGTGCCCAGGGGTCATTATAGCAAGTGTGTCGGCGACCTTTGACATACTGGACACTGTTCTCTAAATTTAAAGGCACAGAGGACTGTTTAACTGAACAAATAGCTAAACGTATAACTAAAACTGAGATGTTATTGTCAGAGCTATCGTTCTGAAATCTCCCCCCCCCCCACCCCCGAAAGCCAATCGACTCCCTAGGTGGACAGCGGAACTGAGGGGTATCGAAACCTGTAAACTTTGACATGGGCAGTATGGGGGCAAAGCCTGCCGGCCGGTCAGCGTTCCTGGACAGAAAGGTCCTGAAATAGAATGGGTCAAACAGTACAACCACCAGACTGGGGGTTACACCAGACTGTGCCCCCTGGGAGTGGGCAGGACAATCACTGCTGTCACTGAATGAAAGTGGCAGGTGCTTCAGCTATTCATATATTTAGATCCCCAGACACCACGAGCCCCGGGGGAGGGGGGGGGATCATTGTCCCCCAAGCACCAAGTCCAACATAATTCCAATTATTTGCCTCCCTGCAGCTTGACAGTGTTTCACACCAATGCTTACATTGTAACTTTTCCCTTTTGAGTTTACCTTTTATAAAAGAAGTCTTACGTCTTTACTATACCAGTCCAAAGTGTTGTTCCAATACCCGATTCACCATGCTGATTCTTTTCATCAAGTCCTCGTGTTTAATGGAAGTAAAGACATAATTAACCTTATAGAGCTCTGTAGATCTCCCAGCGGTGCAATTATTCTCCAAAACCATTTGTTAGTTGAGGACGTTATCCCCACGGACACTCCGCTGGCGTGATGCTAGCTTTAGAAAGTGTCTTTTCCGGTTTAATTACTTTCCGCTAATGAGACCATTCTGTAAATGAATTAGTTCTCTCCCATTTGCTAGCCGGCATTCCATCTCACCCCTCAAAAACTGCATCACGGCCCAAAATAGACGGAGCTCCCCGTCTGTTGACAAGCCTTTGTCCAGGAAGCGGAAAGCCATTGATAAGAAAGCCAAAGTTCTTCCAAGGTCTGTTTTGGGCAGCAGCGTCTGCCGAGTGGGGTCCCCATAAGCCTCTCTTCCAGAAACAGGGACTAACGCTCCAGCGAGAGATATGGGAGGAATCCTTGGATGCATGCAGGCGGGGAGTGGGGGGAGGAGGTGAGGTGCACCAGCGCAGCGGAACATACTTTAGCTCTTGAGCGATGGCGGCTATCTGCTCCACTCGGTCCTGGTGGGCTGCCAGGTCGCTCTCGAAGGCCTCGTGCCTCCTGAGCAAAGCTCGCACCTGCGTCAGCGATGCAGACTCATAGTCCTTCTGTGACAGTTGCTGATCCTTACCTACAGCGATTAAAAACCGAGCCGAGGGCCCAGAATTACCCTGCACGTGATGTGCAGGCTTTTACGCTTTACCATTAACACTCAGACATTTCAACATGAAGGGAATTTAAATTTACAAAAGATAGACTGGAAATCAGTAAAAGATTCAATTAGGTGTCACTAAGTAAACAGTACTTATAATTAACTGGACTTAAATAACTGGTCACGTAACCAAGGATAATAGTTCTGCTAGACACATTAATCATATAAACCTAATTAGACATCATTTTGTCACATGAAGACAAAACATGGTCCAGATTTCACGTTTATCATTCACAGCGAAGGCTCACCTATTATTGTTGGCAAGCTAATTTCAGAGTGTGTCTGAAATGAAGCAGCCTTTAGAAGTGAATTTGAAACATTACAGTCAGGTAACACTATGAACATTAGGGTGTCAGGACATTTTGAAGGAGGTTTTAAAGGTAAAACTGCTGCTTTGATGAAGATCCTAGTGCAGTGGTTCGCAACCCAGTCCTCAGGGACCCATAGACAGTCCATGTTTTTGCTCCCTCTCAGCTCCCTGCCAGACAGTCCACATTTTTACAAAAACGGCGGACCATCTGTGGGTCCCCGAGGGCCAGTTTGGGAAATCCCAGTTTAAAGACAAGAGTCATTTCCCTGTCAATAACAGTGAAACAGGCATGCTGGTGCAAATGTGGACCGCCTGCCAGGGAGCGGAGAGGGAGCAAAAACGTGGACCATTTGTGGGTCACCATGGGCCAGATTAGGAAATGCTGTCCTAGTGTAAAGACAGACTTACGGTCTTCGGACATGAAAGGTGCGGGCAGCACGGCCAGAATGCAGGACTTCATGTGTGCAAGATTACAGACAGAGTAGAGAAGACCCCATCAGTGAAGCCAGTCTCCGTGTCTGCGTGCGGCACCGGAGGGTCCTTACCCAGTGCCCAGGTCTCATGGGTGGCGGCCTTCTGCCTGAACTTCTCAGCCAGGTGGTCGAGGCGCTGGAGCCGCCGGATCTCGCTCAGCAACCACTCCTCATAGCCCTTCTCCACCTGCTCTAGGCCCTGCCAGGCGCTGGTGATGTCCTGCCCAGTGCAGAAGAGCCACCAGAAAGGACGCAATGGTGATCGAAAACGTAACCAGCTGCTTAATAAAGAGCCCCTTCAAATTGTTACCATCTGAGATATATCATATAATTTGAAAATGATATATGGCTGTCGCGTTAAAGAGGAATTATTACTCTGCATTATTCCATGCTTTCTTTCTGAGACCTGATTCCTTTTCATTATTTTTTAATGATGCATCCTTCATCCTGAATATCATTATGTGAATCATTGGCAGGGAAAAAGCAATAACTCAACTGCAACTCAAATATGCAACAGTGGTCCTCATACATCGAGGTGAAATTATGTGCTGTTTAGAAACGGGACGTGAGGACGTTTCAGCTCCTCCAACCACTAGGGGGGCGATGGAGAGCAGCAATGCACTTACCGATACCATTTTGCCCTCAGAGGGCATGAAGGAGGGCCGGTTGCTGATGCGCAGCTTGGTCTGCAGGGTGTTGAAGTTGATCTCCAGCTGACACTTCTCCTGCACCTTGGGCGGCTTGTGCATGCGCCGGTAGTCGCGGAAGTCCTCCAGCTTCCTCTGCATGGCCTGCATGGTCTTCTCTGGCGTCCGGTTCTCCAACCAGGGGGTTGTGCGATGAATCCACTCCAGCAGCTTTTGGGGGGGGTGTGTNNNNCATAGCAGACAAGGCGGGGAGGAGGACACCGGGGTTGATCACTGCATCTGTGTAGAACGGCAGCTTGAGCCAACGTCTGACAGGATGTCACATGACCCGGCCTGGTACCTCGCTAGCCAGCTTCTCATACTCCTCCATCAGCTTCTCATTGTCCTGGTTCACCCCAAGCACTTTGCAGATCCTATTGGCTGCTGTTTCAGCCTGTGGATGGTGCAAAAGTTCAGCTTTCTTAAGGGACAGCCACAGTACACGGAGGAATATCCCCCTTTTGCCTTTTGTACTGTGTAAATAAGGTTTTAGGCACAAGTCATAAGTGTTGCTATGTTGGTATTAGTCTAACAGTGCAAAATTAAAAAACTTACAGTGGTGAACTGCACAGAAACCTTATACAAGATTACGGTCATAGTAATTGCTATTAGCAATGTGCTAATGAGGAACATTAACTGGTAAACCAGCCTATGACTCGTGCTAAGCACTGGTCCTGGGGTGGTTCTACAGGAAGGCAGCGTTCATATCAAGGGGAAGACGGATGAAGGAGTTTTGGGGATATGAAACAGCATTGGGGGTTTGTGGGGCGGAATGGTCCAGAACGAGCAAGCTGAAATGTTAGCTTCTAGTCAGGTTTGGGGAAGGGGGAGGGGAACTCTGCAGGACCCCCTACCTGCTCAGCTCCAGCAAAAGCGTGGTAGAAGCAGGACACGTAGGTCATGATAGCTCTTTCATCGGGCTTGGGGGTGTTGACAATGTCTGAGGTGGAGGGAGGGGGGGGGTAAGGAAAAGGAGGAGAAGGTGGTGAGGAGAAGGGAGAGAGTGAGAAGAGCGAGGGAGAGAGAGATGAAGAGAGAGGGAGAGAGAAAGGGCTGCAGAGCGAGCAGGACCATGGCAGCTTTTTGGAGGAAAATTAAAGTACGATGATGGAGACTCTGCGTCGTACCTTCTCAAGCTCAGTAAGAAGCCAAGACTGAGACTAACACTGTCACCGCTCCCATCTTAACATTACCTCTTTACTTTTAGAAAATTCTGATTTATGTTTGAGCTCTTGTATCCATAGCCTCCAGACCCCCGCAACCCTGAATAGGACAAGCGGTTACAGAAAATGGACCGATGGATAGATGATTGAGCTCCCCGTCAATTCAAAACTGCTCTTGTTAGAGCCGGGGACAATTCTGCTATTTTTAATGGTGGGAGGTGTAGGAGGGGCCATAATTCATATGGTGAGACCAACTGTATCATTGGCTAATGATATGCTTTGAATTGATGAGTGACAGCGGCAGACGGGACTCTAGGGCCAATCAAATTCCAGCTGAGATCATCGCCCGCCCCCCAGGTCCCGCCCCATACACAGCCCTGGTTAGAGTTCATTATCAGAGGCTGGGAATAGAGCATAATATCTTCATTCAGCTTGAGGAGTTAGGGCCAATCCAACTGAAGAATGAGAATCAAAAATGGGAAATAAAATGGGGGAGGTTGACAGAGCGAAAGCGTGTCATCAAGGTGCCCTCACCTTCCGGGGCCCCGCAAATGCATGATAGTAACATGATACATAGGTCAGTACCGCCCTTTCACCGGGTTGTGGCTGTGTTTGCTACATCTGTATGGAGAGAACAAGGTCATCCTTTCACTTTACCCACCCGCCCCCATGCAGCCACCCATGTGCCCTCCCCCCCCACGAGGGGGACATTTTATGAACTCATAAATTACCCAGGCAAACTTTGGTATGAGCCAGCAGGCCGTGAAACGTAGGCTATCTGTCAGAGTGTCTGTTAATACATTCTGTACCTCTGCTGCCAAAGTCTGCCAATACTGTCTGACTGCAATATTCTATTTTTATTCAAGAACAACCAGGACACCAAAGCCAGCTCAAGGAGAGACACAACAACCCATTCAGATTCATTTAGATATAATATTTAGGTTCTGAGAACATCTGAGTCACCTTCAGCATCCAACATTTTGGGGATATCCAGGTGCTTCTCAGCGATTTCCAAAGCCAGGTTCAGATTACCAACAGGATCATCCTGCATGGGGAATAATGTGCTTGTTCCTCTCAATATGAAAGCATCATCACAATAAACAGAGGATTGTTACAGCTCTTTGACACTTCAGTGTCTAATATTAATATACATTTCATTAAAACATAAATTCAATTTTCATAGTCGGTTCTCATTAAACATCAATCACTTTTTTACTGCCAAGACATTTTTTTGTTTTAACACGTATGAACAGTTGTTATTAAAAAGAAGAATGTGCACATGTCTTAGTACCCATAATGCATCTGGGACGTTAGCAGGTGTTAGCAGTTTCTTGGATTGCAATGTGAGGCAGCGTGCTAGCAAACACGGGGGACACACCAATCAATCACGATGTTCCTGCCAAAACAACGTCCATCCCTCAACTCTGTTCAGGGCACTTAGCGTAGAGCAAATTGAAAAGGCATATGTCACCTGACAGCGTCCAATCGGATGGCTGGGGCACCACCGCTGAATGATTAGCATTGGCTCAAGGTAGCATTCCTGAACTGCAGTTGCCCCACATGGCTGGATCAAGATGGTTATGGATGTCTGATGTGGCCAAATTCCAGCCGAGGGCATGACAGCCCCAGAGGGACGACAGAAAGAGGTTTATTCCCAGGAGAGAATAGAAGCCCACTCCCCAACTGGCGTCAACTGTGAGTTCCATAGAGCCCCAACTCAAAGGACATTGACAGCTTGGAGGAACCCCCCCCAAGTCACTGAAGTGTAATGTTGACATTTTGTCCATCATCTCGCCCCACCCAGGTATACACATAGAGGAAAGGGTTAAGACAACAGAGATGTGAGGGGGAAGTATAACTGCCCATCATATCAGCAGTAATCCTGTGTCTCTCCTAGAATAGTCCCCCCCCCCCCCCTGCTAACGGCACAGCAAATAAAGCCTCAAGCTGTCTGTGAGCTTGAGACAGGAATGCCTTTGAGATCACTGGTGGGATAAATCTTTCAGGAACACAGAGAAAGGGATTTTTGTTTTGACTGGTAAACAGCGTTGCTAACCTCTAAGGCCCACTTCAAAAAATCACATGTATCAGCATTGTTCAGGATATGCGGCGTATCGCATGTAACCATACACATTGTGGTGAAGTGCTTTATTTGTTTATTTTTTAAATTATATTTACTTCATTTGTTTTAGTATTGATCACAGCATCCGTAGCACAGACAAATGCACCACAGTAAAGGTTAGAGCGTGTAGCTAGAGTATGGAATAGTCTTCCTGTTAGTGTAGCCCAAGCTAAAACCCTGGGTTCCTTTAAATCAGAGCTAGATAAGGTTTTAACAACTCTGAGCTGTTAGTTAAGTTCTCCCCAAACAAGCCTCCTCTCGTTTGTAAATTTCTTATGTTCTTATGTACAGGCACGAAACCGACAGATGAATATAGTGGCTTTCACATTTGTTTCATATTTTTATTCCTCTGTTCAGGAAAAAGAAAAGTTGCTGTCTTGGTGAAACATTTATGTGATCATAAGTGACTAGTGAGCCAAAATGAAAATAAAAATCCATCATACACTTAATTCGGGAGGAAAAGTAGAGCAGTTATGGGTGGAAAAAACCCAAAAGCCAGTTCTGGGAGCAGGATTCTCTCTTTATATCACAGGAAGGTTTTATTATTTGTACACCTCCTATGGATGATGGGGTTAATGACTAGCCTGCACCTCCAGATAAAATAATCAGCCAGACCACTGGGGGTCACTGTTGCATGCAGGAGTAATGAAGCGCAAGCAGTGTGGCCAAAGCCCTACCAAGATTACCCCTCTTCACTGATATGTGACATTTTTGTGAAGTGAGAAGCCCTGCCCCACGGTTAGCCCGAGTGACCACAGCAGAGCTACCACTACTATGCATGACAAACCCCCCCCCCCATGTCATCACAACAGCACCAGGGACCTTATTCAGCTTGGTGAAGTCTATGAGGTCGGGCCGGTGTCTGTGGATCAGGGCGCAGAATGCCAGGCCATCCTTCCAGCTTGATGTTCCGGAAGGGATGGAGTCGGAGAGAGAGTCACGTTAAGACTGCTGACCAAGGCGGACTGAATTGAGGGAAGTGTGTGTTTGTAGATTATATTTATATAACATTGTGGGGACCAAATGACCCCCCAAAAATGTGGAAAAAAAAACAGTTATTTTGACATTGTGGAGACCATTTTTCAGGTCCTCAGAAAGATCTGTGAATGCAATCAAAAAAGTATAAATGCCAAAAGTCTTGTATTTTGTTTGGTTATGTATGGTTAAGGTTAGGGCTGGGTAGGGGTTAAGATCTTTGTGTACGGATTAGAGTTTTCCCCATAGAAATGAATGGAGAGTCCTCACAAAGCTGTACTTACAAACCTGTGTGTGTGTGTGTGTGTGTGTGTGTGTTTGTTTGTTTCACAGTCTGGTTACTGAGTAACTGTCTGACTGATCCGGACCACCCACACATTCCCACTTGCATTCAGACCCATAATATCTGCACCGGAGGTCAGACAATGCATATCGGAGCCGGCATGCCTCCCTCGGCGAATCAATACGGGCTGATTGGATGGTGAAGGTAACAGTAAATCAGAGCCTATCATGGCCTGAGACGCAGTAAACGCTGGGCACACTATTTACAGTGTCTGAGTAATGGCACTTGCGTAAGCATTATCTGGCTAACTGCGCTTTATAACCTGAGCATGAGACCTTCAGATCCCTCTCAGCTCACCAAGGGCATCAGTCATCGACATTCATTACCAGTTTAACGAAAAAGATATAATGAAGCAAAATGAGATTTTTGAGCCCAACCTGGGCCATCGTTTGTGCTAAAGTCAAGCGAGCTTCTAAACAGAGACCGAGCCTCCCTTTTGCTCACCTGATGTGGAAGTTTTGGACATTGACATTCCTGTAGGGGGCAGTCTTCCTCTGGCACCATAGAAGAAGCCCTTCTTTGGCAGAGGTTTCTGTATAAAAGGTTGCAGTCAATTACAATGTGGTTGAAAAAACAATTATGCAACAATAGTTGTTATTAACATAATAGGAAATAATGCTATTCATATGCTGAGAGGAAATCACACAGATTAATGTAGAGTATGAATCACAAGATGATATCTCAAGGCGTTCCCAACCCAGATTTCCTAATAAACAGAGTTGGGAATCCTCTACATGCGATGGCCCAAAACTGGGGACCTTCACTTTAGATGAGACACTTTGGGTCTCCTGCCTTCAACTGAGATATCCTGAATGGCGAAGCGGAGGATGATGGTCCAAATCATTCCCAGGGTCATCTTGACATTCCCATCCACAATTTCTACAGAAAAACATAAGCAACGTCATGTTTGTCCCCCTGTTGATGTGTAACGATCATCATCCATCTACAGTATCTAAGACTATTAGCCATTTTTGTCTAAGTAGTAACTGATCATGTGTTTTCCCCTAATGTTGTTTAGACAAATTAGCAGATTAATGTCTCCATAAAAACAGAATCAAGGTGTCCTTAGCTATTTTGTTTCCTTCATGAGTCATGACATACACATGACTGTCAGGTGTTTTAGTCTACAGACCTTTGCAATAAATACTTCTAATAAGGTATATCCAAAACCTATGAATCCTAAATTTGCCTACAAGTGTCACCAGGAAGGATTTCAAAGTGGTCTGTTACCTTCAGCCCCAATGGAGACAAGTTTCACGCCTTTGCTGGTGATGTAGTCTAGAGCTTTGTTGACGTTGGCTATTTTGTGGAAGCGCATCTTCCCTCTGTCAGGTTTGGGGAGCCTTTCACCTGAAAGTTAAGCGATAATTTCAGCGACTTCTGTTATACTTGTGCGCAGGACCAGGGTGGGACTTGGCACGTAATGTGCCACATGCTACAGTGTATAGAATTTGCAAGATGTCTGCCAGACTAGAGCAACAGGTGAGCGTGTTCAAGATGCATCCCGACCTGCTGGCGAACATCCATGCTTAAACTGGAGGTGGTGAGCATTACGGACCGTAATGGGATCGTCCACAACAGCTTGGCCTTTGACCTTTCGAGAAAGACAAAGGCGGTAAGCATGCAAACACATACCCGAAATGACTTCCAGGAGTAGCATGAGTTTGAGGCCATTCCTGAAGTCCTCCTCGATGTTCTCAATCTGTGTCCCCGCTTTCCTCAGATGGGAGTTGCACCAGGCCGTAAATGTCTACAAACAGGGAAAATCGCAGCGATTTTCAAGGCTGCGGAAGCCTTTCAAATATGCACTGCATTTGGTATCTTTAAAAAACATTACATTTTCAAAACAAATATAAATCCATCCATCCATCCATTTTCCAAACCGCTTATCCATACTGGGTTGTGGGGGGTCTGGAGCCTATCCTGGAAGCAATGGGCACGAGGCAGGGAACAACCCTGGATGGGGGGGCCAGCCCATCACAGGGCACACTCACACACCAGTCACTCACACATGCACACCTACACGTAATTTAGCAACTCCAATTAGCCTCAGCATGTTTTTGGACTGTGGGGGGAAACCGGAGTACCTGGAGGAAACCCCA
>JAODJX010000043.1:11821789-11832497 GCA_026776945.1 Isichthys henryi
CAACATAAGTCTAATGTTAACCCCCCCCCCCCCAATTCATTATTATTTTAAGGACATGTATTTAAGCAATTTTCTGCTATTGCATCTTTATTCACAATAGTCCTGACTTTAGGTAAGAAGTAAAGAATTCATTTGAACAGCCAAGGAAGTCAATCAGTTTTGATTGTTAGATCAGAGCCCATTGTACGCAAAGAAGTTCCTTCGCTGATACTGGTCACCGTCGGTGATTCTATATTAAACATAACAGAGGCTTTGGAACAAAGGCAGAATTCCAGTCGACGAAGGAAGTACACGTGATACCGTCTAGCAAAAGTGACACTGGCTTCTTAGAAGCCCCCGAGCTCTAAATATATTTATTAACCATTTCAAACAAAGGGCAGTGGTGACACGTACAGTTGTACTGTCCAGGTGCAGACCTGCAGGATTAAAGTACCCAAATTAATGGCCGACTGTTAAAGCCTTCTATTAAAAATATAAAGCATGAACTCTTGATCCTCAAGTTAGGCCAGCAGCACAGTCATTACATTTCCAAAACACATACCTGTAGATTGCTCAAGGTGGCAAGAATAATAGCGTAAAATGAAAATAACATAAGAGCAGTAATGTTCGCAATACAGACTATGTTCGCGGGCTAACATCTGACTTACAGACGTCTCATACGTATGAACAGGCAGCCATACAGCCTATAGTATCAAAAATCCGGGCTAAATACAATGATTCGTAATTACAAAAGCACACACTACTTCTTGATGCTTATTAAAACATTACGCGGCTTCAACAGTTCGTCGCCACAAGCTACAGCACATTAAAAAAGAGTTACTTTTGTTATTGCTATATTATTATTACTATGTGTTTTCTTATTGTTTTCCAATTTAACTACATATTCGACTTAAAGACAGACTCGTTCATAACCTGGGGACCCTTACTATATAAGCAGTTGAAGAATGGATGAATAGATGGATGAAGGGATAATATTTTACTGCCTTAACAGAAGAGACGCATGTTAGTACAGGAGTGCCGTAAGGGGGCTGGGGGTTGGGACGATTCCAGTGACCCTTCAGTGACAGGGGCCCTAAGAAATGTGGAGCATCACTGGATTGGTTGGGGCCCCAATATGATATGCTTTCATGGGGCCCAAAATCTCTAGTGGAGTCCCTGCATTTTCACTGGCAAAATGTGGACTTTTAGCATATAGCTATTTGTAAATGCATTTAAATGCATATTTAAATGCATTTACAAATAAAATATCTAAAAATAATAATTTCAGAAAATCTCCCTATTTCTGGGGATATCAAATTAATTTACTCCATACTACAAATAAGCATTTAAAAATTCACCAATTCTCACTCAATAATGCTTATTTTTAAATATTCGCACGCTAAAACATACTTATAGAATTGGAGATACTAAAAGTCAATGTTAAAATTAAGTATCGATATACATCAAGAGATAAACACATATCAACGAACATGCCGCCCGCAGCACTAAACACCAACACTTAAAAAACAATGCAGCATTGACACTGACAATAAAGCGATCGTGTAGCCAGAATCCCTAGGTACAATTTTTATTTTTTTAAAATACATACACTAATTCCATGTCAAGGACATTGGATTACCCCACTACATCGGCCTTCGGGTGTGCGGTTAAAATTAGGCGCCGCATCCATTCTTATCCTAAAGACGTCATTATGTGTTGCCAGCATCTGTTGACAGCTCTCATAGCGCTCGGTCACCGTGCGCTATTGTTACCCGCTGCCCAACCGCATCCGACCGTAAAATATTTGCCTGTCCCCTATTCAGTAACTCTAAATCATAGGGTTGCCAATTTTCAGGCATCTGGCCTGACACTCATCTTACGACAAATCTATATTATTCCATTATAAACCTAAAAATTGCTACTTCAAAAGCGTTGCGATAGTTTGCAAACCCCAGAAATTATTTACAAGGTAATAAAACTTTCACATACATGTAAGTGCGTGTGCAGACTTGAATCGAAATGAAAATTTCACGCCAGCCATCTGACCAACTTTGGTAGCACTGTAGTCATGAGCCCATCGCAGGTAACTTTTCATTTTTTTGCAAAAAAATTACACTCCGTGAGCAGAAAATGAGAAAAAAGTTATTCCCACCATTGTAATAACTCGTTCAGACGCTTTCAGAATATGCTCTCATTCAACAAACTGCAGTCTCGCGTTTAATTCTGCTTCTTACCTTCCTCTGTTGCTTTTCCCAAGCCGGATCCAACAAGAGGTCCCTGTCCCATTCATCCTCTTGCGCCATGTAGAAGTCCTGCTCGTATCCATTGTTATACTGCACTGTAATCTCTTCTTGGGTCATCATCATTTTTGCAGCTTTATGCAAAATTCGCCAAGCTGGTTAATTGGACGGGGGTGTAGAAATAACGCCGTGTGCGAGTATTTTTTGGGTCGGCGAGTGTATTTGCGTGGTGGTGATGGCTCGGTGCTGATCGTGCTGGGCTGAGCTGTCTTTCTCGATCTGTCCTCCCACTCTTCCTATCTGTCCCCCCGGCTGCCTTGCCGCAGTTAGGTCGGCAGGAGCGACCACTATACCAATTAATACTCGTGCGTCACGTGACAGCGCGCCTGTCCGGCAAGGGAAAAATACAAACACGCGCGTGTGCGCGCGCTGGTACGGCCGTGTACATATAGATGCGAACAATATGAATTTTTGCAAATTGCTTTTAAAAATCCCGCCAATCACCAGACTCAACTTCCACACAAAAGAAAATGAGTAGAAACATTTGCCCTTTCGCATTTTATATTTTATACACACTGCTGGGTAAGTTAGCCTACTCACAAAAGTAATCGATTAAAGGTGGAAAAGTTCAGGTCCAGAGAGTACAAATCCAGACCAAGATTTAGTTTCAACCAGCCAGCTGAGCACTCTGTGACTGTGACTCTTTATGCTCAACTGGTTGGTTGAAATAAAAACCTTGGTCTGGAGTTGTACTTTCTGGACCTGAACTTTCCACGTCTGTGGCTCTGAAATGGATTACTTTTGTGAACAACTTCCCCAACACTGTTTATACATGTATATTCTATACGAACTGAGATAACTTTATTCAATTATTAACTTTTCATTATTGTAATTACACTTCACGGCAATAAAGAAATCCCTATGTAATAAATATCGTAAAGGAAGAATACAATTCGTTACCCGTGTGCCGTAATGAATGACTTTTCTACTGAATGCGAGTTATAAGTCAGCATTCATTAAGGCAGAAACGCGTTGTGTATCAATGGTATATCAAGGCCAAAATTATAACGGTTATACATATGCCTATTTTATATTTCGCTATATTGTATTTTCATAGTCCAACGCGCATGTATTTGGGCATTTCATTATACTTATGTTTCGTATGTACATTACAAAAAAAATCTGAAAAGCTTGGAATAATGAAAGACCGTTAAATTACTCGTTATTACGTAGTACGTCTTAAGATAATTAAACAGTCGTATATTTGGCCAAGAGAATCTGACGACTCCTATCAACTTTAAAGAGTACAAATTCATTTTAAAGATTCTACTCGCTATGACTTTAGCATATTGTGTTACTGAATAATGAGATAGTACGTACTTTAATGACCTCGGAGGATATCATACTATTTCGAAACCATACTATTTTGAAACTTTATTTAGCCTAAAGTAACATTTTCCGTTACAAGCAAGTAGCTTTTAGAAAGAAATGCGCTATCTTATTAAAGTACATTTTAAAAGAACAAGATACTTGCTTGTACCTGTAATAGTCACTTTAAAAAATGATAGCATGCAGGTTCATCAAATAACCAATAGATGGTGCATAGACTAAACTCATTCAATATCAATCTGCCGGTAGATGAATTCTACTTCCGGGGCAGAGGGTAAACTACACATGTGAGAGCAAGGCTGCTGTAGCGAGGTGAGTTAATGTTGCTGGTATCACGTTTCTATTAATCTGTAGTCATGTTGTGAGTGTGATCGACACATTTTTACTATTATTTGGGAAATGTAAGTAGTTGCGTATAAATTATTTGTTGTTTGGCCATTTTATGTTTTGTAATTCAGTTTCATATATTTGCAGACTTCTGTCAGTGTTCTTATAATTACACTGTTGCACGTTTAAGTGACAGATAATTTTATTGAGTTAATTGTTAAATGTTTAATATACTGAAGACGTGTTCGCTTCTTTTTATAGACTGAATATACGCCTCTCAATAAGAAGTAGTATCATAAATATGAAATATCAGGCTTCAGTGAAAAGTATGGTGCTTACTATTAGGCAGCGAGCATCATTTTGTCCGCACGCTGTTATATGTGTCCGTACCCAAAAAAAAAAAAAAACACCAGTGTGGGTTACGTTTTTATATTAAAAAGGCATTTTGTGCACAGTGTCTGTCAGAATTTGGCATGGCGTTGACCCCTACTCTTAGATGCTTTTGATTTTGATTTATCTTTTGCCAAACTGATTATGATGAATGTCATTTTTGTTCAATTTTTAGATCGCGAGAACCAACGGAAATGACATCTTTAGCACATCAGCTCAAGCGGTTGGCTCTGCCGCAGAATAATGCCAACCTGTTCACCAGGAAAGAGGTTGCTTCTCTTCTCTTTGATCCGAAAGAGGCTGCCAGAATCGACAGAGACACTTTCTTTGCCTTGGGTACCTAATTCTGTGACCGTCTAGATTGAAGGGTTTTGCTTTAATGGGGGGTGTTTTTTTATGACATAACTGATATAATCATTTTCCGTTCTGTCCCTGTCAGGTTGTACAGGTCTGGAGGAACTGCTGGGAATTGATCTTGTATTTGAGGAGTTTCAGGAGACGCTCTTCAGCCAGGCCTCCAAGGGGCTGGAGCGCAGCGTTCAGTCCAAAGAAGTCAACCAGAAGCTGGACACTTCCATCTCATTGTTTCTGGCTCGCCTCTCGCCTTACTTCCTGTTGAAACCGGCTCAGAAATGCATGGAGTGGCTCATCCACAGGTGAGGCGTTGACCACCCAGCCTGCGACTTTCCAAACGACTACTTTTGCTTCTGGAAGTCAGGTTTTTGGAGCTCGCTTTGAATTTCTGGTAATTTGTTTACTCCAGCACCTCCCTCTCCCTCTCCTTCTCTCCCTCTCTCCCTCACCCTCTCTCCCTCTCTCTGCTATTTACATGTTCTTCATGTGTTTGTGTTCCTGACAGTATAGACATGTGCTGTTCAGATAAATTTAGGCGTCTATCACCTGCAGCTCCACAGTGGCCTTGATCTAGCTAAGGCTGTTTTTTTTCTGGGGGAAATGTTGCTAATTTTGCTCTTACTGATGAATATTTTCGACAGGTTCCACATCCACCTCTATAACCAAGATAGCTTGATAGCTTGTGCTCTGCCGTACCATGAAACCAAACTGTTTGTAAGAGTTATCCAACTTCTGGATATCAAGGATCCTACTCATCGATGGAACTGGCTGCATACCCTCCAGGTAATGCTTTGTCAGCTCAGCTGATTTGCCTGTTTAAGGACTGTCCAACTTCAGTGTGTTTAGCAGTGATGCTAATGTTTCCTAGAATTCCAATTGGGCTTTTTCGGTGTGATGTCATAAGGTTCAAGGTTACTTATTGTCGTCAGCTGTTTGCGCGTACGTAGTGAGATGAGACAACGTTTCTCCATAGACCGCAACATATAACACAAATTCTGCGTGCAGCAAGGACAAAAACAACACGAAAGAGTGCAATAATATAATATGACAATATAAGGCAGTGGGGTATTAATATCGTAATATCGTGGAGTAATTAGTAAGCTGCTTGTCTTGGTCAGGTTCCCGGAGTGCCGCTGGCCAGAGGAACTCTCATCACTCATTGTTACAAAGATCTGGGCTTTATGGACTTCATCTGCACGCTGGTTACTAAGTCAGTGAAGGTACTGGTATTTGGAGCCGACCTTTAGCCAAACATACTCCTGGATGCCGCGTCCTGTTTTGACTGACTGGTCCCGGCTGTTGTCACCTGCTGTCCTGCAGGCCTACGCAGATTCCGGTGGAAGCTGTCCTCAGCTCCGTGTGATTTTCTCCTTCTACGCCTCCAGCGTTGTTTCCGCGTTGGACGCGGTGGAGAAGGTCACTGACGCACTGATAGCCAAGCTACTGCCGTACATCCAGAAGGTGGGAATCATAGCTTCTTGCCCGTTTGTCTGCACTTACACCAATGTACAGCTCGCGTCAAGTGCTTATGTTCTGATATGTTCTGCCTGTGACCTTTCCCTCTGCCTGCTGTTTCTTGGGTGTCTTTAGGGCCTGAAGTCGTCGCTGGTCGATTACAAGGCCGCCACCTACATGCTGGTGTGCCAGCTGGCGGTTAAGGTGGTCATGGAGACCCACCTCGTTGACACGCTCGCCGTGCAGATCAGCAAGTCCATTGTTAGGGTCCCTGCACTGCCCAGAGAGGGCTTGGGGTGCCTTATCATCCTACTGCAGAACCAGAAGACAGAGGCTGTGGGGAAAAAGTGAGCTTAATTTCACTCATTTAGGCCTCTGTGTGTTTCATTATTTTGTAACTAGCAAGTTTTATTGTATTATTTTGATCAAATTATTTAAATTATTTGTAGTATTGCCACCTTTTTAGAGCATTTTAGCATCTTGTATGTTTAATGCATCTAACAGCATTTGGAAATGGTGCCATTGCCAAGCAAGACCTAATGCCGTTGGTGATCGATAAGTTGAGTGGGGAAATGTGCTGGAAGACGAAAAAGGGGAGGAAACAGGAGAAGTTAAGGATGTGCCTGCCTTTCCTGAGGGCCACCTTTCCTGAGGGCCACCTTTCCCTTTGTTGCCGGCAGTGCTTGTCACCGTAGGCTGACTTCTGTGTTTGAGGAATTAAAGTCTCCCGTGGATACTTACGTTTTTAGGCATTTGTTCAGTTCCACCAGAATCGCTCTAGTAAAATGTCCAACTATGAGCTCCAAAAGACACCCTTTCTTGATATTTTGTGTGGGTTTTTTGTCTTTATAATGTAAGCTATTAAATTTGAGTGCCCTCCCCCCACCCCAACAGAGCCTTTGGGTTCCTGTGTGCCACCCCCACCCTGGTCCCTACACTGAAGGACATTGCGTCGATGTATGACATCAGCCCCTTGCTTTGCTACCTTCTGCCCCGTCTAATTCGCTGCGCAGTTACCACCAGCGGTGAGTCAATAGCACCCCCACCCCAGCCCACCCCGACTCTGGCACGGATGACAGTGCAGATGAAGGCTCATGACCACATTGACACGTTTGTATGCCACAGACAGAAGATGAGCTCACGCAAACAGTCCTTTTTTTCCCACAAGGAGACGGAGCGTCTTCGGAGACTACAAACTACGGAAGCCTAATGGAATCTGTCCTTCAGGACCTCGCGCTCTCCAACGGCCTGGACATCACTGTGGCAAAGTAATATGTCTTTATGGAAAAGCCCAGATTCCGTGTGGGTTTTGGAGTGTGTCAAATGTGTGTTGTCAGGTTGCTCATCCAGCGGTTTGCCGTCGCAGACTCCTCCTCCAGGAGTACCTTTGCCATGGTGCTCAGAGTTGCCTCTCCGCAGATGAAATCTCTACCCTCAACCAGCGACTGACACCTCTGGTCCGAACTTTTGAGTCAAAGTAAGCCCATCTCGGTGCTCAAGCTGTGTCCTGCTACCTGGGATGACATCAGCTGACCCCCCCCCCCCCCGCACTCCTGTCTACCCCCTTTGTTTTCAGGTACCCTGGCGCCCTGGGTTCCGTACTGGAAGGTCACCTATGTGACACCTCCAGCCAGGAGGAACAAGAACTCTTCCACCAGTTCATCTCCCTGTCAATGAGTAGTGGGAAGTACAAGGTGTGTTTTGGAGAGGTTGGGCAGGAAGTGGGAAGTCACTCAGGGTCTCGGGCTCATTGGATGTTCCCCACCATCTAGATTTTGGCTGGCTCAGACACCTCCCTACTCCTCAGTTTGAATCATCACCTCCCTACCGTCCGGAACCTGGCACTCAAGCATCTGAAGGAGATCCTCCGTACAGGACAGGTACGTTTCAGATTCCGCCTGTTCGTTTTTCACAGAGCTGATGGACCCTGTAATGACCCCTGCTAGACTAACGTGCAGAGGTGGAAAGTTTAGGTCAGGAAAGTACAAATCCAGACCTAGGTTTTGCTTCAACCAACCGGTTGAGTACAGAGTCACATTCATAGGGTACTCAGTTGGTTGGTTGGAACAAAATCTTGGTCTGGATTTTACCTCACCTGACCTATCCACCTCTGCTAATATGCTATCTGGGCGACAGCTTTTCTAGTTAATGAGAGAAGTTAAGAGTACGCCAAGTTTGGGTGGGTACCTGCATGTGTCTTGCTGTGCCTCCTCTTAAGAGTGTTGATTGTGTAGTTTTTGGTATCCTATGATATCCTGCCGGAAGGTCATGGTGTCCATCTGGTGACCTGTTTCTCCTCAGGAGGGATTCGATGAGGCCTTCCTGAGAGAGGCCGTGCTGGAACGTATGAAGGATGACATCCCAGAGGTGGTGCTGTCGGCCATGATGGCTTTGAAGGCGAGTGAGGTTTTCAATGATGCACAGGAAAGTTCTTTTTACGCATTTTTTTTTTTCTAAATGTTTGTTGTTATTGTTTAACTCCACAGGCAAATTATGAGCTCCTAGGTACTGAGGACACGGTCTCCTGCTTGCTGCCTCTTCTCCAGCGTACAAATCTTTCAGTGGCAGCAAACTGGTGAGTGACACGACGTTCCTGCTCGCCGCGCATCTCAATCTGTCACCATGTCTTCGATCTGTTCCAGACCGTAGAGTCATGTTCTCTCTGCTCTCCCCTTAAGGTACCCCGTCCTGAAGGAGGCGGTGAAGCTCCTGGATGACAGCCGTCTGTATGGAGAAGACCCCGCCCTGAAAGTCCGCCTGCAGAAGGAGCTGCTGCCCTTCCTGGTCATCACCTGCCCCCACCCGGAATACCCTGAACACCAGCTGTCCAGCCTTATTGCCCGCTCCACCATAATGTCCCAGAACCTCCTCACGCGGGGTTACTCCGAAGGTGACCGCTTTGTTACAAATGGACTAGATCGTAGCTCTCGATGGGACAAATGGGACAAGATGCATCCTCTCAAAAATTTGTTTACTTTGTTTCTGATTCATATTGCAATGAGACACTCAGCGCCGCAAATAGAAAACTATCCATCAGTGAACGATTTAATCTTTTAAATGGACTTTGTGGATTGTAGTCAGTGAGACAAATATGCTGTTGTCAGCAAGATACAACATAACTAATTTTGATTTATATTCACGATTAACAAAGATCTTAGCTAGCTAGCTCTCAAGGTTGCATTGCTAGAATTTAGTAATATAAAGGGATCCGTACAAATGACCATTGTGAATGCCAATGTTGATTAGTAAAAACATTTTTAAGTTTTCAAAAAAAATTAAAGTTTTCAAATGAAAACGGCACGTAGAGCCTTGTTATTCCAGGGAATGAAAAGGCTCTTAGCTGGTGTTTAGTAACTTTTCCTAAAAGTCAGAAATTTCCCTTCTCCCGGCTGCAGTCTTGGAAAGGGTGATGGCCGCAAGCCCAGACATCATCGGTGTGGCCAACCAGCAGCTTGTCTCCACGATGATCCGGAATCTCTCGGCGATGGACGCCACATCTAAGCGAAGCTCTGTAAGTGGGCCCCAAACCTCAGTGTCAGTTTGCCTTGCTTCTTTTACAGGCAGACTGTGCAGTGGGAAAGTGACAGTTTATATTTAATTTTGGGGGGGGGGGACATTATTGGCATTATTGCCCCTGCACTTAACTGCTTTGTTATTGTGAAATTTTCTGCTGGATAAACAGTTGTGAATGACGTAAAATTAACTAGCCCAGCGGTCCCCAATGAAATCCTCGGGGATCCCCAGGTGGTCTGTGATTTTCCCCACTCCCAGCACCCCGCCAGGCAGTCCACATTTTGGAGGGCCTTCTCACCACTTATTGCAGGCAGTGCCTGTCACTGTGTGTTGACTGTTCCTGTGTCTAACAAATTGCCGCCCCCTATAGAGACGTATTTTTGTAGGCAATTGTTCAGGTTCACCAGAATCGCTCCAGTAAAATATCCAACTGCAGGCTCCTTTGGTACAAAGGCACTGGCTTTTTTATATTTTGTGTGTGTGTGTTTTTTTTTTGGGGGGGGAGGGGGGGGTATAATTTAAGCTATAATATTTTGATTGTACCTCCTTCCACAAAGCAAAAACGTGGGCTCTCTCAGAGGGGGGGTTAGGAAATGCTGATCTAACCCTTTTGAGTGTCATTCCCTACCTGCCTGTTGTGGTTCTGTGTTCTTCTGCACTTATGTCCACTTGGTGTTGGGATGAGATGACCAAAGGGAGTGACTGAAGGAGATGAGACGGTCAGGGGAAACACTGTTGTGTGTAGTAGTTAATACTTTATCCTCAAAGCTTGGCATAGATGAAGCAAACCTTTGGTTGGTGTAGGGTTTTAGGTATGTCTTATGTTCTGTCTCCAAGCTGGATGGCCTGGCTGAGGTGGTCGGCAGCCTGCGTGGTAGTGTGAGGGAGCGAGCCGCCTTCCTCATCCTGACCTTTGTGCTGGTGAAGGGCCTAGATGGCCTTCCTGAGACCCAGCACCTCCACACAGCCCAGAGGGTCTTCAGCCTGCTGGAGCCACAGCTGCAAGATCTCACGGCATGGAACCTCAGTCAGGTGAGGCATTTATGCTGGGCGTGGCCGTC
>JAODJX010000043.1:11832597-11855741 GCA_026776945.1 Isichthys henryi
GCTGGCAGAGTATGGAGCTATGCTGGGGGGGGGGGTCGCCGTGGGGGGGGGGCGTGGTCGTTGTGGGGGGTGTGGCCGTCGTATTTCTGTCTTGTATTTATGGTGATTTGAGAAGAAAATTGTGAAAATGATTAATAGCCAATGAGAACTAGAATTTCCTTTGTTTTATGTATTGTTACATGTCGCCCATTACTTACCCTGTAACCGTGAATTTCAGTTGAAATTGAATGTAACCGTGAAAGTGAATATTAACTTCCTACTATGAATGTTTCCTTTTTACCTGTAAGTTCTCTGTTTTATGTTGAAACATGTACTCATTTACGGTCAGATTTCTCTCTTAATAGTCACTGTTCGGTTCGTGTTTCAGGACAGGTCATCCCAGCCGGCAGAGGAGCTAGACCTCGCAAGCTTCCCCCCGTCGGACAGACTCCAGGACTACCTGGACCGGATCCGAATCGGCGATGCCGCGGAGCTCCAGCAGGGGGTGCTGCTAATGGCTCTGCTCCAGGTCTACATCTCCAGCTTGAAGTGTGCCATCTCCCCCTTAAAAGGTACAACAGCTTGCTCCCGACTGAGGGCTCGGTGCTGCAGGATCGGTGGGGGCCCCTTGGCTCGGGTAGCAGGATCGTGAGGGGGTCCTTGGGCTTGAGGCTGCAGGGTCTGTGGGGGCCGCTTGGGCTCAGGGCTTATCATTCGGTTTGTAATTCATCAATGGCCCAGTGTATTCAGCATTTCCCTTGTCTTGTAATACCTGCATTGAGTTCAGTGCTTAGGTTAGCATATAAGATTAACATAATGTAAAATGAGTGAGGAATGATCTCTAAACCGTTTAAGGGAGCCACACCTTGGCATGGCCATTAATAGCACCCAGCCTGTCCATGTGTCCCACAGGCCTCGTGTCCTGCCTGAGTGGGTGTTCGCTACCGTTGTGCTGACCAATCATAGTGCGTGTCTGTGTAACCAAAACACACCCCCATCTCTCAGGAGAGACCTGGTGGAATCCGGAGAAGCTCGACAACGCCACCTGCTGCTACCTCCGCCTGCTGATCCGGCTGTTTGAGACCACTGTCACTGGGGCCAGCCGGGGGCCCTTAGCTCAGGGCTTCCGGGTCCTCATGCAGCGCCTAATTCAGGTCTGCCCCCCCTTTTAGTTTTTTTTCCCAAACATATCTTAAATCATTTGAGACTTGTTTGTTCAGGATCGTTTTCAGGGTCGTTCAGGAGATATTTGAAAGAGCTTTTACAGAGTAATCCAGTTTCAACCAACCTAAAAAACACTGCCTAGACCCTATAAACGCTTCAGTCCGCAGTGCAGAAATTCCTTTCCCAACCATACAGCTGAAATCTTTTTTTTTTTTTATAGGTTTTAGGTATTGTGCAGTGCTGTTCACAACCTGTAGGGGGCAGCATAGAGTCATTACCCTTTCAACTGTACCTCACTTCTGGCCCTGCTTGCAGGTTCATCTGAGCGAGCCTACCCAGCTGTTCCAGTTCCTGTCGCTGCTCTGGGGCTACGCAGAAAGCCTGAGCGACCAGCTGGAATGTGGGGTGAGTGCAGTGCTGCAGACGCAGGCACTGTACGTGGGCTGTGCCCTGCTCTCCGCCCAGCCAGCGAAGACCATCAAGCAGCTGGCCTCGGCCTCCTCCCCAGGTATCCACCGGCGTCCCAGTGACAGCATCCTCACGTGTTCTCCATGGTTTCCAAACTGCCCTGTGTTCAAGAGAGCTACATGGGCTTCTTGATGCTCAGATGATTCCATCTTGAGTGAAAGTAGCTTTGGCATTTAAATTTGAATGTTAAATATAACTGAGGTTTTTGAATAGCGCTTTTAACGTAGCCGATATGTTCGTCAAAGCAGTTTTTAATTTACATTGGGCCCTCCCGGCTCTGCTTGCACAGTGCTCACGTTGTTGAATTTGAATACTGATATTGTGCCCCCCCTCTGCAGTTGTACCTTCCCTGCTAGCATGCCTGGGCTCCCCGGTGCGGGAAGTACGCCGGGCAGCCGCGGCCGCTCTACAGACCTTCTTGGGGGTGGACGGCTCACCGTTTTACCAGGTCACCCAGAGTTTGCTGCGGGAGACGGAGGAGCTCGTCACGGACGCCTCCCACGTCAGCCAGGTCGGGCCCCCTCCCCCTTGCTCGTTGCAGTGATCCTGAGATGCTGCATAAAGGCTGAATGAGTAATCATACCAATCTGACGAATGATTGGAGCATTTGTGTAGTTAATTAGCATAAATGCTAATAACCTGGATGTCCAAGGTTTCTTTAGCTCAGATCCTGATATTATTGATTGTGTTTGGCTTTCCAGTGGTTTGCTGGTAGTGTTACTGACCCGTCCTCCCCAGTACCTTAGATCTGGGTGTTCCTCCCCACCCCAAAAGAAGGCTACTCACCTGGCTTCTTCAGCTGTAGAGATGGAAAGTTCTGGTCCAGAAAGTACAAATCCAGACCAAGGTTTTGTTTCAGCCAGCTAGTTGAGTATAGAGAGTCAGTCACAAAGTACTCAGCTGGTTGGTTGAAATAAAAACTTGGTCTGGATTTGCACGTAATGGACCTGAACTTTCCACCGCTGGCTTATCTGTCAGAATCATGATCTTTGTCCTCGAGTCCCTCATAGCCTCTTTTTCTGTTAGCCACATCAGTAATGCATGTGTCATCCTTAAATGCCCCCTACCCCCCCCCCATCTCCTTTTTTTGAAGTAGCAAAGGCTCCCAGCTTGCTTTTTGACATGCAAAGGTATGTAGGCCAGGCACACGATGGCACCGCCCGCTCCTCTCATCTTCGGTGTCCTCATGCAGGCGTTCGGTAAGATGTACGCAGAGGCTGTGGTGGCGGGTGCCAAGGCCCAGGAGAGGAAGGTGGTGGCGTCGGTGGATCAGATCCTGCAGTGCCTACAGGCCTCCGACTGCCCATCCTACACGGCCAAAGCCCTGTTGAAGCTACTGAAGGAGGCTGATGCGGAGGTAGGAATTGGCTTCTTGTCTGCCGTTTATTGGTTGATTTTCAGTGGCTGGGATTCAAACCCTCACCCATGTGCAGAAGTGGACAGCTCGGATACGGAAAGTGCAAATCCCGACCCGGATTTTGTTTTAACCAACCAATTGAGTACTCTATGACTAAGTCTTGATACTCAACTGGTTGGTTGAAACAAAACCTTAGTCTGGATTTGTACTTTCTGGACCTGAACTACCCACCTCTGCCCATGTGATGTATGTTCCACAATATAGAGATGGCGTAGTCTATACCGTAATATTACTCCCTATAAGTTATGGGCTGTGCAGGGTTTTCCTCATGGTTTTGGTTCTCCTGCCGTTCAGTCCGTCCTGGAAGCACTGCTTCCCGCCATGGAACGACTGCTGGATCTTTACGGGCCGGAGCCTCCCGCTTTCCTGAAGGACGAGGCCGTGCTGCTGCAGCTCCTGCTGGGCAAGTTCACTGAGCGGGCGGCCCCCCTCCTGGCCCGGCACCAGAAGAGCCTGGAGGTCTTCATCCGAGCCTTGGGCATGTCCGTGGAGCCGTACCCTGGCATGGCCAGCTTCCAGGTCCTGGCTCTGGAGCAGGTGCGGATTTGTGGGATGGGTTCAGCATTTTGGGAAGGCTGCCCTGTTTTGTCCCTTTATTCAGTACCTCTAAATTAACAGCCTTCTTCTCGAGTGTGAAGTATAATCATAGTGCGAGACTGAAATTAGTGGTAGCCCTCCTAATCCTTGTACTTTATTCCAGGGCTTTGAAGCTCTCAGATGATTGTTTTTGCTCCTGAACAGATGGAGAAAAACATTCAGAACATCCTGCAATGTAGCTAAATTGGCATTTGAGAGTTTCGAGTTTCGTATCCAACAATAATCACAGTCTTGGAGGGTGCGCTTCATGCTGGCTCCTGTTACCTTGACCTCGTCATCTCACTCATGACTGAAACCTTCATAAGTCTGTGATATCACGACTGACAGAACCCTTTTGGTGTCTGTGCCCAGATTACCAAGCAGTTCTTTTCGGCCCTTGGGGACGCAAAGGTCCAGCAGAAACTCCTGGGGGCACTGTTCAACCTGCTGGTTGACTGCAAGAACCCGACCTGCGCCCAGACCATCAGTAACGTCTTCAAAACGGTGACCCCCTGCCCCCGCTTCAGACTCTGGTATCTCCTTCAGTCCTAGAAGCTGGGTTTCATGGCCGTTCTTGGTTTTCCCCCAGATTACCGTGGATGCAGAGCTGGTGGCTATGGAGCTGGTCCCGGCAGACAGGCCCAAGGTGTCCAGCACTGTACAACAGACCCGCAGGAGCAAGATGCATCAGCGGTGAGTCTCTGAGCCAAGCGGGGAACAATGTTCCTGAACTTGGTCATTAGCTTTGGGCTTTCCTTATAACATGCATTACATATAGAAGTTTATCTGCAGCATGTGTTTTGTGGGAATGTTATAGAGAATGAGGATATGGGAATACATAATTTGCATGATCTTTTAGTGCCATAAGTAAACCTTGGTTTAAATTTCATGTCATATAATGTAAGTATGAGAAGCACAGTAATGATGTTTAATCTCTTTTTAGGAAGGGCCAGGACACTGTTCCATGTCCACCAGAAGGGGGCGCCGCTGTGCCTTGGGAGAGGGTGACGCTTATCTTGGAGATGCTCCAGCACAAGAAGAAGCTGCGGAGACCCCAGCTGCTGGTCTCCGCCCTCTTCACCCTCCTGTCCAGGTAAATCCCGCTGGGTGTCACTTCCTGACCGCCGGTCGTTATGGTAACCGAAGGTTTGCATCCGACGATACTGGATCCTGTTAAAGGCGAGGTTCTTTGAAGTCCGATGGCTTGTGTCGCTCGTTTTCTGTAGGCAGGGATTTTAAATCCGTAATGCAAATGTTAGTGTGTCATGCTGAATTGACTATCAGGAATGCAAATGTATATTGAGACGGTCTTTGGGCCGCAAATTTGAGCAGCAGTGACTCCCAGTGGCATCTGGGTGGTTTTTACCAGAACGTCGCATGTGAGGCTTCAGTCCACGGTTTCTGACACTTCCTTCCCCTCCAATACTCGGGACCCTGTCTGGTGATGAATATATTACTCAGAGATTGTTTTATTAATTGACCTGTCAAGACTGGATCAGTTCAACTGCGTCCCGTATAGATGGATGACGGGATCGTAGTAGAATGAAGTTGTCATCTATCTTCAAAGGTTTTCTGATGTTTCTCTTCTTCCCCCGTCTGGTCTGCAGGTCTCTGGAGCCGGTTCAGTCGGACCAAGGGAACATGGAGTACACCAAACAGCTCATCCTCAGCTGCCTACGCAGCATATGCCAGAAGCTATCTGCAGAGGACAGCGAAGGTACGTGGGTGAACAGTGAGGAACAGGGCTATGGAAAGGTTCCCCGTGTTTGAAGAAGGAGGGCATGGTGTTTTGAGTGTCAAGTTTAAGGCCAGCCTGGATTAACTGGCTTACTCATCTTCTGCCTCCCTCTCCGTTATGCAGAACTGCTGGAGGAGGAGAAGTTCAGTGTGGAGCTAGTGGTCCAGTGTGTGAGGAGCTCCAACGTGCCTCAGACCCACCACCAAGCCCTGCTGCTGCTCGGCGTTGTGGCCGAGATCTTCCCGGTAGGTATCTCCTCGGCCCAGACCACCTAGTCCGTTGGGAAGGTTAGCTAATTCATGTTTTAATAATGGGCTCCCTCTCTTCCTCCAATGCAGGAGAAGGTCCTTCACAACATCATGTCTATCTTCACCTTCATGGGCGCGAACCTCATGCGGCTGGATGATGCCTATAGTTTCCAGGTCATCAACAAGACGGTCCAGACGGTCATCCCTGCCCTCATAAAGGTGTGCAACCTCTCCTCTCCCTCCCGCGCGCATTTACACTGCATTTGCATTTAGGCCGTGCCCGGTTTCACCGAAACTCCATCCTTCTCTGAGTTCCTATGGATCTTAAAAAAAAAAAAAAATCCAAAACATCTTAAAATAAGTCATCAAAATTTACGGTCCTAAAATATCTGACAAACATTTTGCTATTAGAAATTCCGATATGTTGCCTAGAGCCTTTGAGTGATTGAGTAATCAATTAAACTCGCATAACGAGAATATGACTTACCATAGTATAATTTTCTTAGTTTTTGTGGATTCGCGTTCGTTACCTCTCATGTGTTTTTCACGTTGATGTCCATTGTCCTCTAATCTTACCTGCGCTTTTATCGTTGAAGTAACGAGAATCAGGCCAGCAAAAGAGGGAAAATGCAAATTCAACGACAAATGGCCAGAGGGTGATAAATGCAGGTTATAAAAGGCGCTCAGTATCTGTGCACCCCTGCTTGTCCCCCCGCAGGCTCAGGAGGGTGGGGCTTCAGCACCGGCGTCCCAGGTGGAGCTGGTGGTGGTGCGGGTGATGCACGTCTTCGTGGACGCCCTGCCCCACGTGCCCGAGCACCGCCGGCAGCCTGTACTGGCACAGCTGGTGACCACGCTGGGCCCCGGCCGCTTCCTTTGGCTGCTGCTGATGCTGCTGTTCGAGCAGCACGTCTCGCGGGCCCCTCCTGCCGAGGCGAACGTCGACAAGGTGGGCCCGGTTTCCGAGATCCGTCATGGCGGGGCCTTGAAATTCCCGACCGAGAATCGTTAATATACATAACTCAGATCTGTCTAGGTGGCTTTTTTAGCAATATTTAATGAGCTGTGTTTAGTGAGTAGAGCTGTAGAAGGCGGCGACAGACGATATTCACCCCAACGAGGCCGTGTCCTGTCATCGCTCTAGGAAGCTGCCCTGGAGAGGGACGTGGAATTCTGGATATCCGTGAGCTGTGAGTTTGACGCGCAGGATCAGCTCACCTCGCTCATCAAGATCCTCCGGTACCTGAGTATGCTGCCCCAGGACAAGGATGAGGGTATGAAAAGCTCCTCGACTAATTTAGGGTTTCATGGCTATATAGGACTCTCGTATGTGAGGTCTGACTCTGTTCCATGAGTGTGTCATCTACACCGTCATCGTAAGGGGGTGATTTTTCCACTAATCAGAAACCAGTCGAGATGTGACAGTGGCTTCAAATGACCGTTCATTAGCTGCCGATTTGGGAGGTAGAATCCGCAATGTATTGTGGGTAATGGAGTTGCACTACGCTGCCATGCCTGCAGATGAAAGGAAGACGAAGACTCCGCGCAGAGGGCAGAAGAAGGAGAGCGTGGAGACCCTGCTCTTCAACACGGACACGCACAGTGGCAAGGAGCTGCGTCACTACAAGTTCCTCTCCGTGTGCTTTATGGCCCAGCTGCTGGCGTCGCACAGCTTCGTGAGCAAGGTAGTGCCTTGGGGAGGGAGGGGCGGTAACTGCAGTTTCACTTTAGCCTGGGCTACGATACCATGGCCGTGTGCTTTTTGTATCACAGGTGGTCGACTGTGGTAACGCGCCACACGGAACCCAGCATCTTCAGCAAAGGTAGGGTTGTGTTTGGTTTGCTTGGTCAAGCAAGATGGCTTAATTAGTCCTTTTGTTTAATCTGCACTACTGACGAGCCTGGCTCTTCGTTATGAATCGGCTGTGCCACCTCAGGGCTCACATTTTGAAGTGGAGGTTTTTGGCTTTAATGAGCAGTTGGGCACGTGTCTAGTTTAGCTACCGACTGAGAACGAAGCACTTCCCGTGTTGCCGAAGTCGTCGCCCTCTTACTCTGAGTCCTCCTTGCGTTTTCTTTTAGCCTCCTGGAGGAGATTCTGAGCTACATCAACAACGTCGCTCAGTGCGTGGAGGCCAACTCTGATAAACCCACAGCCAAGTTTTGGAGGGCGCTGCTCAACAAGTCCTACGACGTTTTGGACAAGGTGATGAGCAGGTCCTCTCAGATGTGCCACTCATGCAGTCAAACTGAATCAGGATCTGAACTGTCTGCTCCGCTCTACCTTACTTTGAGTAGAGGTCTTGTGGGCCTGGGTTGGACCCGATTGGTGGAGTGTCCATGTTTTCAATGCCATCGTGTCCCTGTGTGCCCAGGTGAACGCCTTGCTGCCCACCGACACCTTCATCCCAGTGATGAGGGGGCTGATGGGTAATAAGCTGCCCTCGGTGCGACGAAAGGCCATGGATCTTCTGAACAACAAGTTGCTACAGAAGACTCCATGGGAAGATGAGCAGGTGAGGAGTCAGAACACCATTGCCCAGCTTCTTAAGAGCCTAGTCATGGAGAACACTATGCAGTTTAGTTACCGAATCCCGTTACAACTGCCCTGCAGGTCCAAGTTCTCCTGGGTCTAACCGATGACCTGTTGGCCATCGCTGGCCGAGGCCGGCGTGAGGAAGAGACGGAGGAGGGCGAGCAGGCCATCAACAGGCAGACCGCGCTCTACAGCCTTAAGCTGCTGTGTCGCAGTTTCGGCCCTGCCCACCAGGAGGCCTTTGTACCTGTGCTTTCCTTTGCGGTGGAGCTGGTCGCCTCTCCTACCGAGGATCGGAACGTCATGGGCAGCGCCTTGCTCTGCGTAGCCGAGGTTACCAGCGCTCTGAAGGCCCTGGCGGTTCCTCACCTACCAAGGTATCTCACCGCATGCATCTATAGATAGTATCTGACCAGATCTGTTCTTGGGTTGTCTTTAGAAAGGACTAGGTAATTTCAGTGAAGAGTTGGGGGTCGTTGCACTGTTCTCCAAGGATACAAACTTGCAAGATGTGGCTGCAAATCTTCACTGAATATTTTTGAGGGGCTGAAGACTGCCTCGACCAGTGTTTCATAACTCTTATGGGACCTCCAGACAGTCTATTTTTTTGGTCCCTCCCAACTCTAAACACACCTGCACCAGGTGGTCGGTGTTCGTGATTGCTTGGTTTGTTCTTGATCGCTTGGTTCATGTGTGCTGGCAGGGTGCAAAAATGTTGACGGTCAGGGGGTCCCCAAGGACTGGGTTGAGAAACACTCCGCAGACCCTACACATATCCTGTGGAAAACTCAGAGACAAAAAGCCCAATAGAGTGTTGGTTATTGCAGATTGATGTTGGTCCTGCTGTTTGGGAAAAACAAAATACGACTGTCAATCTCCCCTTCTGCAGATTGATGCCAGCCGTACTGCAGACCCTGAAGGAGAGGAAGGAGCTGCTCACCAGCGAGGTGTACCTCCTGAGCGCCGTGACGGCACTCCAGCGTGTGGCTGAGACGCTGCCCCACTTCCTGAGCCCCTACCTGCAGGACATGCTGCTGCAGGCGAGTTCTCCGGCTCAAGCCTGCGCTTATGCTAGCTTAGCATAACATAGCATTAGTGGTTCTGAGCTGGACATATGCTGGTGCCTGGTGGGCCTCATACCTGCTTGTAATGAGGCTACTGAAGTAGCTGGTTTTTGGTTTTGAGGGAAAAAGCATATGCATAGCTGCTTTAACCAGATTGGCATTAGATCGATGCCCCTGATTTTGACCAGCCAATCAATGCCCTCCACTTCGTACACAGGTGGCCCGCCTCGTGCGAGTGACAGAGCGAGGGACGGTGTCCCCGCAGCTGGGGGTGCGCCTGGGCTCACTGAGGACCACGCTCGCCACTAAGGTGCCCCCGAGGGTCCTCCTGCCTGCTGTCGCCAAGTGCTACTCCCGGGCAGTTGAGTCCCAGCAGGTAGGTATCCCCTCCATCAAGCCATGGTTCAAAAACTAAACAAAAGGCTAGTAGAGTCAGAAGACTGTAGCTAGTTAGCTGGTTAGCAGACCATGCTGCTTCAGTATCTCATTAATATTGAACATTTATTTAATATTTAGTGTAGTGGCTGTTTGTGGCCAACAGGGGTCCCCACACAAACATATGGTTTGAATGGTGGTGAATGCAGTAGCTGGCCAAGGTGATGTCACATTTCACCGGCTTCATAGTTAAGGTTGAATTTTATTATATTTCAGGCTGCCTTCATTACAGTTTCATTAAACAGCAAACATAAAAACTTAATGCTATGAATAATATTTTAAGATCACAGTTCTACGTTCCTCTGACCTGCATTTAAGGGAGCCCTGTTTTCATCTCCAATGTGTTCATTAACCTTAATTAGGCCCTTCTAGGTATCAAATCATTGCTGCTTCCTGTTTAGCGGTGTCACTTCCTGTGTAGCACTTGGCACATTAGGCATTCGGTCGTGGTCACGGTGCGGCTCTTCCTTCTGGAACAGAGTCGGCTGGTGCCCCTGGTGGACATCCTGAAGGAGCACATCTCACACATGGAGAAGGAGCAGCTGACTGCCCACCAGAGCGAGCTGACCTCCTTCTTCCTCAGCGCCCTGGACTTCCGGGCCCAGCATTGCCAAGTAGGGGCATGTGTCTGGAGAACCGATAGGAACCCCAAGATTATGATACATGAAGACTGTTAAATCCGATATTCTCCTGTGTAAAGACTTACCAAAAG
Organism: Isichthys henryi; assembly: GCA_026776945.1. NCBI lineage: Eukaryota > Metazoa > Chordata > Actinopteri > Osteoglossiformes > Mormyridae > Isichthys > Isichthys henryi. The sequence continues at coordinate 11,842,935 of JAODJX010000043.1, forward strand.
TAATTTATGCAGTCAGGTTACATCTACATCAGGTTTCCCCAGTTCTGAGCCTGGAGAATTCAACACAGTTTGCAGAATTCCTTGCTCAAACACACCTTAATCAGTTAATTACCAGGCTTAGCTAGGTCTGTTTGAGCAAGGAATTCTGCAAACTGTGTTGGATTCTGGCCCTCCAGGCCTGGAATTGGCGAACCCTGGAATACTGCAAATTTATTTTTTGTAAATTATATGGAGGGGTAAAACATCCAGCTAAGGTGGATGTATTTTATTTAGCCCAAGCAGAGAATTTTGAAATCAACAGCTTATTTTAATTCTTGAAAACCAAGGCCCCTGATGGCTGCTGAACTAAGGCTCTTTTGACACGCAGTGCATTCTGGGCCATGGTTGGCTTTTGAGTGGGTTGCTGGGATAGATGTGAACAGAGGGGTACTTATCTTTGCAGGAAACAGAATGGCTTTGTGCTTCGCATTGGGACTTCCCTGCCCTGCCCTGCCCTCTGTACAGCTTCCTGTCTGTTCTGGAAGAATCCACACAACCCCACTCTGACTCTTATTACATGATTTGTTTCATGTTTTTTGGGGAGGCGAACAGTGATTATTAACCATTTGTTGGGAAACGGCTGTTTTTTTTGGTCCTGTGTGTGACTATATTGGGAATTTTTCTGTCTTTTTACACACTCTGCTGTCATAGGCCAACCTGGAAAAAGCGAATGAGACGGAGGGTTGCGTGATCAGCTGCCTTCTGGTCATGGTCCTGAAGCTCTCTGAAGTCACTTTCAGACCCCTGTTCTTCAAGGTGCCTCTCACAACTTTTCGATATTTCTACACAGAACTAGTTTGCTCTGCCTTTTCATTTCTCACGGATCGGTATGCAGGCTGTGTCGTGAAATCATCTGAAACCATTTTGAGACCAGCCGTTTTCCCAGAATGCACTGCGGACGCTCACTGCTCTTTTGTTCCATGCGTAGCTGTTCGACTGGTGCAGGATGGAGGGAGCCTCCCGGGATAGGATGCTGACCTTTTGCCGTCTGGCTGACTGCATCGCTGACCGGCTGAAGGGGCTCTTTGTCCTCTTCGCTGGGCACCTGGTCAAGCCATTTTCCGACCTCCTCAACCAGACCAATGTCACTAAGACAGGCAAGTGCCTGAGAGAGCACTATAGCATTACCTGAGCTTGACTGTCTTCTGAAAAATGGCCGAAATTATTGTTTTGGGATGTACAAGCAGTAGATAGTTACTGTCTGGATGTGGTTTCTGGAAGCCACTATCGTCACCTGTAACCCTTACTTCTCCAGACGAGGTCTTTTTCGACTCTGACGACGGCGTGGAAAAGAGCTGCTTGCTCCTGCAATCGGTGCTGGACTGCCTGCAGAAGATCTTCCTGTATGACACGCAGCGTTTCGTCACCAAGGACCGGGCGGATGCGCTCATGACGCCGCTGGTCGACCAGGTGTGCCTTATTTACGGTACCAAAGCAGGGGGGGGGGGGGTGTTCCGGCAGTGTGATCTTGGGTGAATATACAAGTGTACCCAGTGTTAGGTTGAAGATTTTGTTTTTACAAACCAGTTGTGCATAAGGAGTCACAGAGTACTCAACTTTTTGGTAGAAACAAAATCCTGTTCTGGATTTGTAGTTCCTGGACCTGAACTGCCCAACACTGGGTATAACCTTTTGTACCTGAGAATATCTTGAGCGCATCTTAAAAGTGCAGAGGAGGGCAAACCACAGCCACATCCGCCTTATGGGACCACATTCTGCCCCGAGAGCTGACCGACCTTCTATCTGCAGCTGGAGAACATGCTGGGTGGAGAAGAGAGTTACCAGAGACGGGTCACCCAGCAGCTGGTGCCCTGCGTCGCCCAGTTCTCTGTAGCCGTGGGAGATGACGCCCAGTGGAAGACTCTAAACTACCAGATCCTTTTGAAGACGCGACATAGCTCAGCCAAGGTAAGGGGGGGGGATCAGCGTATGGTATTTAACAGGGCCTGGCATGGCTAGATGGGGCACAGCTGGTGCCACTCAGCTGTGTCGATGTGGCAGCTGCGGGAATTTTTACGCCCACTTTGCGGCATTAAGAAATGACATTGCTTCATTCCCGGTGGGAGCTTCCTGTAATGCGCCCTCGGTGTTTTGAAAGAATGACACTGCTGCACAACACTGGTGAGACAGGTGCAGAAATAGGTCAGTTTTGAAATGTGCCGACCTGTAATCCGATCATTGCCAAACCAGCCCTGAGACTGCAGGGGAGAAAGTGTTCTGTGTCAGTTTGAATTTGAACACAAAAAGCACAGAGAATCACATTTCAATGAGAATCAGCGAAGCATCATAACACAAGCATTCTGCCGTTGTTCACCTTTAGTACTGTACTTTAAATGTGGTCATACTGTGGTATTTAAATTCACTCAGTCTTTACCGGGAAAACATTTGGTGAATCACTTCTCAGTGTCATTGTTAGTGCCGTGATGCTGATGTTTAAGAACACAGAAGGCAGTTTCCTTTTAAAATGAATGCATCAATCGGCGCTCTTCAAACGATCAAAATGAATGCAGATATTGACGTTCATTTGGAAACGTGACACTTCTGCTTCTTGCCATGCGATCACACATCGCCGCCCCTCTGTCTATGAGCCGTGCAGCCGAGTGATCAGACCTGGAACCTGCCTTCGTCGCAGGAGGTCCTCCGTTCAGGACTGGGCTGGCCGCGATCGCAGTCCGCTGCGTTTGTTTTGTCGACTCGCGGCCAAATAGCGACGCGTTCAGGTCCCCGGTGTTTTTGGAGTGGGGTGTTTTTATTTATTATTATTCCTGAATGACCAAGAGGCCAAAGAAAATGCTAAAAAACTTCTGCCCTGTGTCTTTAATGTACTGCAGACTTAGAGCTCCATTGGCGGCTGATTGATGTAATGGAGTGACTGCTTCAGAACTGTCGATCATGCTGGACTATTTTCATTGGGTCATGGAGTGTGTGATTGGGGGAAAAGATATTGAAAATTGTAATGTCATACTTTTGTTGTTGTTAAATCATAATTTGGGTCGTCACTCTATAATCACAGAACAACGTGGGTCCTGAGGCTAATGACCCAAAGGTGCTTTCCATGTTCTCTCCCCCCTACCACTTGCCCCCAGGTCAGGTACTCTGCTCTGCTCATGGTGCTGGAGCTCGCCGGCAAACTCCGTGAGAACTACGTGGTTCTGCTGCCCGAGACCATCCCGTTCCTGGCCGAACTGATGGAAGGTGCGTCACTCGTGCTCACGTTTGCCAAAAATGGGTATTGCTGTCAGATATTACTCTGAAACACTCCATGTCAGGCTCCGTGCGTAAATCCCAGAGGACACGCTTCTCATCATTTCGAAGTCCTGACTTGGCATTAGTTCCTGGCTGTATAATAAGCTTAAATGTATATTTTTGGCCTTTCTGCAGAACACACATGCAGAGGTGGAAAGTTCAGGTCCAGAAAGTACAAATCCAGACCAAGGTTTTGTTTCAACCAACCAGTTCAATATAAAGAGTAGCAGTTGCAGAGTACTCAACTGGGTGGTTGAAACAAAACCTCGGTCTGGATTTATACTTTCTGGACCTGAACTTTCAACCTCTGCACAAATGACATCTTCTGAGTAGTACAGCTACTGAAGTCTAATGGCAGTTAGTCTTGCTGGGTAGTCTTGCCTGTCTCCACCCCCCAGTGCCAACCGCCATGTGCTTGTGTTACAGACGAGTGCGAGGAGGTGGAACATCAGGTGCAGAAGGTTATCCGTGAGATGGAGGTCATCCTGGGCGAACCTCTGCAGAGCTACTTCTGACCGCTGTCTGACCGTGACGCCAGAGCCGTAGCTGTCGTCGTTTCAGCCGTTCATCCATGAATCGCTCCCCAGAAACGGGCGTCAAGCGCTCCGTGAAGTCGGGCGTCATCCTTTGCGATCAGTGCAGATTCACGAAACCAAAATGATCTGATTTGTACAGGTTTGCCAGTCATATATCGATGATTGTGCTTGCATATGAAGTGTAACTTTTTTTTTTTTTTTTACTTTAAAATAAACTTTTTCAGAAAATGTTTTGTCCATTATCCTTTTGTATAGCCAATATACAACTCAGCCTAGTAACTGAGAGCGTTAATTATGTCTTTGCACACTGCTACCCTTAAAATGAAACTTTATCTACTAAACCCATTAAGTGCACCCCTGCATATTACAATTCTTTTAATACAGGCGCCTTCGCTTTAAAAGGGGGGGGGGGGGCTCAATTAACCCTGCTTAAAATTGTAAACTTGGAGCTGCACCCTGTCCCGTTTTGAACCGCCCGCTCGGCAAACTATCGCCGCCCAATGTAGAAAACAAAATATTAGGTAGCGCTCTGGCCAGGTAAATATACCTTTGGTGGTGTCCAGTTACCGGGTACATCTCATAGGTTCTGTGTTTAACCTTAATATACCGCGCGGTGTCCAGTAAAGTGCTTCAGCGGTATGTACAATATGAAACATTACTTTTACTTATCCAAAAAAAGAATGGGTATATTTAAGTGCTATTTCATCAGTCCCCTACTTTGGTCCGCTGGCTGGCGTGACATTTTCATTTCGATAAATCTGCACACGCATTTACAAAGCTTTTGATGTAGCTAATTTATAATGGAATGATCTAGGTCTTAAGTAAGATTTCATGCGTCAGAGTCTGAAAACGTGAATATCACGCCAGTTGCGTGAAAGTTGACAATCCTGTTACTTCTACATATCCAAAAATGAATGGGTATATTTAGGTGCTGAGCATTTTATTACGGTAATGGCATTATGGGGTTGGGATTGTCCGAGCTGCTGCATGAAGGGGCATCACTTTATGTCCCAGCCCAGTGCTGCACCCTCCTGTCCTGTACTGCCCTTTACTCTCCTCCTCTCTCCTATCCCGTCCTGTCTTGCCCCATACCGGAGCTGCGCCGTGTCGTCAGCCCCTTATTACCGCCGACCGGCCATCCTACACACAGTCCGGCGCCGACATGCTCGCAGCACGGTTGCCCGGCGCTGTTCGCTCCGCCTTTAATATTCATAAGCGATCTCATCACTCAGTCGGCATTATTGGGGCGCCGTTTTCCAAAGGACAGGTGAGTCCATGCTGACATTTTTATCCCAATTAATAATAGGCTAATAATATCCTTTAAGTATTTCCCCCAAGTGAGTAAGTCCCGAACTCGATACTCGTTTTACAGCGCAAATGCTAGCACGTTGATTTGTGTCTTTAAGTAAAATGTTGATGTATATCTCACGGCAGCGAAAGGATGGTGTCGAAAAGGGACCTGATCTCATTCGAAATGCGGGACTGGTGGAGAAGCTTAAAGCGCAAGGTAAAGACCAGACGCCAGATTATTTATAGCTATAACTTATGTTGATCTTTTTTCTTTTTTTTTCCTCAATATTTTCTTTGTTGTTTTAATGGCGTTCCGTTAGGATTAAGGCTTTTACTGTATCCAGCTACCGGGAGGTCGTTCAATATTGCAAAAACAGTTCTGTCATCTTAATTTTCTGCCCCGTCTGTTTCAACCATGGAAATAAGTTGTGCCAAAGCTTGTATTAAATTCGATATTAATTTTTATGCCGAAAATAACCCGTTCATGCGTCGTATCATTTATTAATTCCAGTAGGATCTGTTAAGTAGTAATAGAGTTAATCAATCAGATTCCTAAACCAGCTTTTGGGTATTGATTAATTAAAACGTAAACCATTCTAAGAATCCAAACGTGTCCTCAGCCTGGGTACAGATTATTATTTTAAGGTTGATAATAAACATTAACTATCCTGGTATCGATATTCCGCTTGGATTTTCCGGTCTTTCAGAAAACTATAGTTGTTATAAGATTGGCCAATCTTTAGTGATATATTGTCACATCCGCCGAAATTGAAGCTGTCACGCAATATGTGCTTGTGTCTGTAAATTAATTTCGTTCCGGCGTCAAGTAAATTGTGCCATGACCCAGTTGTAGTCGTTCCAGAGCTGTGCAGTAGTAATGCTATAGTTGAGATGTCTTATTTTGTGACATTTCACTTGTAACATCTTTCTGGTGGTGTAGGAAATGAATGCAGAACGGAGCGTCTCCTTAACCGTCTACCGAAAGGTTGAGGTTATATTTCATATGTTTTGCATAATACACTGTGCCACATTTCAGTGTTCAGTGAAGTGGTTTGTACTGTGGTAAACTCAAGTAAGGAACATTTACATTTATATTTGCAAAAAGGAATATTTTAGGAAAATGGATATTTGAGAGGGCAGCTTGGATGGGGATGGTACCTGGACTCTCCACCAGCTCAGTCACCCTTGCTGTAATCCTACTTAGAATAAAGTTGGGTAACTTTGATCGCACAGTAATGTTATGCTAGTAAATATGGCCTAACATCTATGTGTCTTTTCGTAAATCAGGCCTAATTTTGTTCAGACATCAAATAAATTGTGCCACAGCACCGATTTTACTGGGGTGTTGTTAAAATTGCGCACACAAGAATTACATCAGTTTCTGTGTAAACTTTTAGCAAGATTTTATCTTTCATTAAACAAACGAGTACTACATGCACCCAGCCAAAGTGGAATGTTCTTCATTCACAGCCAACACTGGATGTGATCAGTGCAGTCTGTGTCAGAAATTCCCCACTGACACCAGAGGCCCTGCGCTGGTCTTTACTCGGTGGCTGTATGGAGATATTTTGGACGTCTCTGAGAAGCCTCAAACATTACACTGGCACAGGATCAGAAAACGCTGTCAGGCTGGGTATTCTCCGGCTTTACTTTGAATTATAACAGCCAGCTGACAGAGGCCTTTTCTCTTTCAAAATAGCACTTCTCTGAAAGACATTAGTTCCTAAGAAGCATCCTTTCATTGGTGTTTATTCTCCATATGCTCCAACTTCAGGCCTTACAGTCAGTGTAAGTTAAATCATAACTGGTTTAATTGTGATGGATGCTCAAACACAGCCCCAGAGGGCTCTTCAAGAAATGGTATAAAATTACTCTCTCTCTGGATTAATAACCGCGACTGTTGAGTTGCCCGGTTACTCACCCCTAGATGAAACATCAACAGTAGTTTTGTGTTAATGAAATTAAGGAATTAACAGTTTATTCACTGAATATATAAAACTACTTGTGTCAAACCTTACCAGTCACAGACACATTGCACGATGCACGATGGAATGTTCTAGCCGTCAGGAGTGAAAATTGCGATGGAATTCTTGACACTAGGCCTACAGTGTTTCTGGCAATACTGGTGTTGCTTGTAAACATCACCGCTGGATAACCTTCAAGTCTAAAGTCTCCGTTTCAATGAAGTTACTCACGGGCTGCTCTATGGACATGTCAGAGTCACTAAGTCTTTAAACACTTTAATACTGGGAATTTATTTTAGAAACGGCCACAGTTCAGACAACCAGTAAGCATGCTGATTTTTCTCAATTCATTAGATGTGATTGACAAATTGATAATTTATATGACTTGCTGTAAGATTTGTCAGTTTTTTTCCCATTACAGTTAATGAACAACAGGGTCGGACGGTTCATGTACTTAAAATAAATCGTGGCACTGCTCAGTGGAAAACTATGTTCACCTAATGACACACATGAAACGGTAACCACATTATATAAGGGTTGCCACAATATGCACTTTACACGGTCCAGTGTATTAGGAGTACTTTTCTTGTTGCATGACAGGCCTTATGCTGTAGTCAGGCATATGCAGTGACAGGAAGATCAGTGGGTGTGGGAGCTGAGAGCCAATCAGGTGACAAGTTCCGGTTTTATTCACGAGTTGTGACTCTGATTGGCTGAATCCAGTGACCTTGTGCCACCCACATGTATGTCAGGACAATGGCATCTTGTCAAGCATGTCAGCGATGTTTCAATTGATCGGCAGAGTACGGGAAAACAGGACTCTTGGTTATATATTAATTCATGCTATGAGAAACATTGTAGCAAGTTCATTTTTCAGGACAGTATATAAAAGGGTCTTAGCTTTGTTACCTTGTAACATGGCGTAAGTTAATTCCCCTGTGGCTGGCGTCCGTACAGGCTGCACTGTTAGGGACTATGGGAATCTGAGGTTCGAGGACCCAGAAGATGACCATCCTGTTGGTAAGGTGCAGAGGCCTCGGACTGTGGGCCTCGCCAATGAGCTGCTATCCGACGCCATTAAAGCCATCAAGAAGGATGGCCACACCAGCCTAATGCTGGGGGGAGATCACAGGTAAGCCGACCAGCTGGCATCACAGGTGAGAGTCATCATCAGTGGTGGCTTCAGCTTGGGTGTGTGGCGGGTCTCTCCTAGCTTGGCGATCGGCTCGATCTACGGACACGCAGCCTCGCAGAAGGACCTGCGGGTGGTTTGGGTGGACGCCCATGCCGACATCAACACACCTCTCAGCAGTTATACGGGCAACATCCATGGGCAACCTGTGTCCTACCTCATCAAGGAGCTTCGCCCTAAGGTGACATCGCTCAGCCTGATTCTCTGACGTCTACTCTCGCTGTAGGAGAGACAGCTTTGGGGGCAATGAAGGTCCCACAAGCAGCACTGGGTTTCTTAGTAACCTCTGCAAGCATCTCCAATGTTCTAATGCTCAACATGAGACATTAGGATCAAGTGTTGCCAGGTTGTTCTTTGTTGTAGACAAATGGATCAATGTTGCATATCCAGATTGTAATTATAATTATATGCGCCCCGGAGCAGATGACAGCCTTGCCTGGCTTCTCATGGATCACGCCCTGCCTGTCGGCTGAGGATGTCATCTTCATCGGTTTAAGGGATGTGGATCCTGCTGAGCGGTGAGTTCATAAATGTGACATCACAGTCAACTGGGCCTTCACTCTATAGCAATCCGGAATACCTAAGGCAAACATATGGCCACAAGTAAGACAAGTATTGTCTTAATGGAGCCCCATGATAATTCAGCTGTCAGAGGCAAATCATGCGAAATTCACTCTAGTCCCAATGTAAAAAGGGATTTTCTTGTAGAAAAATTTTTTTTGGAAATATCTGAAAAAGATCATATGGTTTAAGCAGCAATGCATTTCTCATACAGCTCTGTCCCCTGACATATCCATGCTTACTTAGGGCAATGTTTCTCAATCCAGTCCTCAGGGACCCTCAGACTGTCCATGTTTTTGCTCCCTCCAAGCTCCCAGTAGGACTGTCTGGCAAGGAGCTGGGAGGGAGCAAAAATATGGACCGTCTGGGGGTCCCCGAGGACCAGGTTGGGAAACACTGGTATAGAGTATATTCTCATGTGGCATTTTCCTGTCTGTCTGCAGCTATATTCTGAAATCGGTGGGGATCAAAGCTTTCTCTATGACTGAGGTCGACCGCCTTGGAATAGCGAAGGTGATGGAGGAAACGTGTGACCACATATTTTCAAGGTTAGCTATCTATGAAATCCATACAGTTGGGATCTAAGTATCTGTGTTCCTAGAACTTACTCCTAGAACTTGGTATTGTGCAATATTATGCATCCGTTTGTGCACCTAAAGAAATACTTGATTAAGAGGTTTGACTCACAGTTCAACTGCTGTAAGGCGAGATAAGTCATTCCATTCCCAAAAGAGCCGTGCCAACTATGCCGTCAAATAACATTCTAGATTTAACCTGTGGTCTCAACTGAAGGACATACTGTTCTAAAGTAACTCTACACATACATGCTACAGAAAATATGTACTACAGACAATGGGCATTTGGAAAACCTAGGACTGCCATGCCGACTGTTGTCTGTGAAACCAGGGGGAAGAAGCCTGTGCACCTGAGCTATGACATTGACGCCCTCGATCCCTCTGTGGCTCCTGCAACGGGAACCCCAGTGGTGGGAGGACTGACTTACAGAGAGGGCATTTACATAACAGAGCACCTATGTCAAACAGGTAAGACATTCCTGCCAAGTAGCATATAGTGAGATGTGAGCAGGAGACACACCCAAGGTGAGCCTGGAGCTTTCATCTTGTGCCTGATTAAAACTCACGTTTTTCCTTCAGATCTGCTGTCGGCAGTGGATTTGGTGGAAGTGAACCCCAAGCAGGGTAAAACAGAGAGCGAGGTCAGCTCCACCGTCAACTCGGCCGTGGACATTATACTGGGTTGTTTCGGTCGGGTTCGTGAGGGATCTTTCCCCGCAGGTTATACGCTGCCCCAACCTTGAACATGCCAGCCATTCTTCATACCCCAAAGAGTCACTAAACATTAGGATTTCCCTTCTAAACTGACTACTCTTGTACTGGTTTTCACACGTTGCCTTACTGTATATATTTGTCCACCAAGTTATATTTTAATCAAAAAAAATATATTGTTTTAAATATGAGTGCACCTCAAGGACCTCTAAAGTGTGATTCCATAGGACATTCAGATCGGAAAACAGGCACACTTACTGTATTCGAGCAACCCTTATTAGAATATGCTAAACCATGTCATAAAATGTTGCCACTCGTGTGTCTGTCTCTCAGTGAAAACAAGATGGTACATGTGAATGCCAAAGGATTCCTATGTACTTGCACTAGTGACAAATAAAGCAGTGTCTTAACAGTTGTGGTCACCAGATTGTACACAGGTTTTAGTAGTTATGCTTTAACTTACACTGACTCTAAGACCCGAGTTGCACACAGGTCTTTACTGGTTACTAAAACACCAATTTTTACAATGAGCAACAACAGACTTGGAACAGGTTGATGACCCAGTTCTCGATGTTTGGGCCTATGTCTGAAATTGCCCCATTTGCTATGTTGATTCAGGACCTGACCTTCAGTGTTAAGTACACTTTGAAAAATGGTAGTCATGAATCCTGAGAGTCGCCCTCTTGAGCAAAGTACTGGAACTGCATTATTACTTATCAAGCTGGATAAAAAGTAAAACTTTTCTTTGAGCTTGCACACTTCCAGTTGCCCAAACATGGGGAATATACACATGACTGCCCGGCCAACATTCACTCGTGTCATATATCGGTCAAGCGGATCATTGGGTCAACTGTCTTCTCCATCAGACTTCTGAACTGTCAGGTTATCAATCCAAACAAATCCTGCCGTCGGCCATCTTGACGGCACATTGATGGTTACAACTTAAGAGTTGAGTTTTTCAAAGATCTCAATGGTTTCACTGTCACATCACATGAAGAGACACTGAAACAGACAATGCAATGACTATCTTAAACTGAATGTGCCAAAAAAAAATAAACTGAGGAAAAATGATCAGCTGAGGCATCAGTGACATAAAATTTATTTCTGTAGAAAACATTTGTTTCACTCATACAAAACATCCCCACACCTTTTTACAGGACTACCTTTCAGAGGAGGTAAATGCCTTCTTTTCTCTATAGACATCCCAAGGTACCATAGGATTGGAGTGAATGCAGGATATGTGGAGGAGTCATTCATTAAAACATCCAGTTGTACTTTTGGCTCTTCCCTGTTATAATATTCTCCACAGTTTTGAGATCTCACACCTAAAGTGGTGAGCCATCCCCCGAAAGGCCTCCCAACTCAAAATCCGGTTGGCCAATGAGAAACAGCCTTGAGTGTTCATTGGGTTATTTTCTGGCCTGGGCCACGGGAAGTGATCACGCAGGGGTGTTCTGTAATTGTGGCTTTAAAATTGTCAGCATTTTCCCACGTGGAAGGCCTAGCATTTGTCCCGGAGTGAATGGACACAGTGAGAAAGTATTAACCAGTAGTGCAAGGGTGGGGATACACAGGATTAACAGTTTGGGGGCTAATCCAGAAAGATCCAGAAGATAACCTGACACAGCACTTAGTCATAGCAACCATGCATCATAATTGTTGTCAGTAAGCCTGACCTTCTAGCAGCTTCTCTACAGCCAATTGGCTTCAAGCTCCAGTAACATCACAGTCACCAAAACAAATGCTGCACAAAGTTATAGTGGGAGGGGATGGGAAGAGAGAATCCTTCCCATCCATGGGAGCCGACTTGGAGTGACGAGAAGAGAACTGGAGTGAAGCAGGGGGTTCTGGGAAAAGCCTGTGAGTAATGCCAATAGAGTCCGGTGCTGAATGTGAGTGAGCTGGAGCTCGCAGTTCAGTGCCACGGAGCTCGGACATGATGAGGAACAGACGTCAACACAGATGGCAGGCGTGAAAACCACCCCCGCAGTGCGATTTACGGACGGAGGTGCGTCACAGACCTGCGAGGGGTGCGCAGAGGTGTGCTGGCAGAAATGTGCACTTCACAGCTCGATATCTGTACGGTTGAGGGCAAAGGGGTCCCAGGGGACTTGTGGTATCAGTCTGCCTCATCGAGGCCACATGGTCGCCTGAACTCCTGACCTCGCTCGTGGATCCACTTGTTAGACACTGTAGAGGAACATGGGGCAGGGCAAAAGGGGGGGGCCTTCAGCTCCTGGTTGCAGGGCTATTTAGTGGACGGGGCATTCTCACCAACTCGAAATATCGTTATTCTCTCACTTTTAAAATGACTTTTTAGACAGACTCAAATTATACTTCATGTTCTGAACTGTTGATTTTGCCTCTGGGGAAGGTCCCAGTTTCGCTATATTACCACTTGGTTTTGTAATATAAGTATTTTATCAAATCCAGAGCAAAACTGAGCAAACGACACATATCGTATTACACAAGTTCATAGTCTCTTATGGGTCACATGCAATAAAGTTGAAAGATTTACATTTTATCTAATTGTGTTTCACTTCCTTAAAACTGTTATGGCACGTAGCCACATAGTAAAATTACACAGGCAGTAACTAAAATCACGAGTTTAAACCCCCCTCAAATTCTGCTTCTGCCCCCCCAGTCGATGAAATTGACCAAAACAGACCCCCCCCCCCCCATCAGCAAAATCT
>JAODJX010000043.1:11855841-11868613 GCA_026776945.1 Isichthys henryi
TCACCAAACCCCACCCCCCCCCCCCATCAGCAAAATCTACTCCAAAATTTATTTCTTGCTACCACAGCCCTGCATCAGAGCACAACTACGTCATTTTTAATATACCTAAAAAGTTTATTGCACAAAACAACAGACGCTGTATGTCATTGTAACTTGTTTTCTTTTAATTTGGAGATTGTGAGAAGGAGCCGTGCACAAGGTTAGGAAAGGGCCAATGAGGAGCCGCCGAGGAGCCGCTGGACTCACCCCACTTACTGCCCACCAGGACGGGGCAGGCGGCATGCCGTGTGCTGTAGTCCCCCTCCCCGCTGGCGAACAGGTTGTACCAGAAGACAGCGGTGCCCTGCGGTGAACAATGCGGGGTTCACTCCAAAGCCAGTGCATGCACGCATGCGGTGGCGTTATCCCGTCGTAAAGCCATACCTTTTTGGGCCACACTGCAGCGCCCACTTCCGGAAACACTGTGGCGCCCCCTGCCTCCACGTCGCTCATCTGCGATAAATAAAATTACGGAATGCATTTGACGTATAGCTAAAAACCGCACTGTGTGATGGGGTGACTCACTGGTTTAGGTTTCTGTGCCCATGTTAGATCCCTCTGGATTAGAGGGAAATGATTCTGCCGGTACTTTGCTCTCACAGTGCAAGATTAAAACAACTAAACAGAGCTTAAATAACAAATGCAATATAACCCTGTCTACTGGAGGCCAGCTGACCCTCCTCTCTCACCTGAGCCCCTGTCGTTTTTGAATAAAAGCGTATGCCGAACGACTGCATGCCAAACGACTGCATGCCAAACAAATGTGACTTAAACAAGCGTATGCCAAACGACTGCATGCCAAACAAATGTGACATAAACAGATTCCAGTCTGAAAAACCTGATGAACAGGAGTGATGGAAAACGCAGAGAGGGGTAAATAAGGGCAGAAGGGTGGAGACAAGATGGGGTGTGGAGCCAGAGATCCATGGCACACACACGGGACACTCACATAAAAGAGCCAGGTCGCGATCCGGTTCCCGGTGCCCAGTTCTTTGAAGGCATCTGGTTCATCTTTCTGCGGGGGTGGGGTCAGGTAACAGAGAACCGTCAGAGCCACCAAACTACTTGTCTGGCACCTGTTTCCATGACAACATCCCCCCTCCCCCCGCACCACCAGGGCTGGCTCAGTGACACTCATACAAACTATCACCACTCTATCGGGCAATCAAGCGCCAACGTGTCACATTTAGCGGCCAGAGACCCGCGGACGCCTCCACTCACCCGTCCAAAATCGAAGTGTGGCTCATACTGCCCCCCCACTCCGTAGTTCGCCACCTGGTGGGAGGGGATGACAGGATGCGATGATGTCAACATGATGCTTAGTTGTATATTTGAATGAGAGGCTTGACAGGAACTGCTCTAGGATGCCAGGCGTGAGCAAGGTGCTTCAGCAGCTAAAAAAGTATGCGGGTACCCAGGGATAAGAGGCACAGAAAGTCCGAAAAGCTGGAACCCGAAAGCGCATCGCCATGCTCAACGACAGAGGATGCCTGACGGCAGCTTCCCATGACGCTCAGCAGTCTGTCCCCCAGACCCCGAAGGCACACGCAGAACGTCACCTGGAGCTCCTCCGCTGTCTTGACGTCCAGGCCAGTTAGATCCTCGATGCGCTGGTTGATCTTATCCACCACGGGGTGCTCATACGCAGCCAGCCAAGCACTGGGGCAACACGACACAAAGACGAATGACATGAAAGCAAGCACACGCCCTCTCATCCAAGCAGACCACAAGCTACTTCCTGTACAAACTTATACTCAAGGTCCACCCTCAACTCTAGAGATACCCATCTCCCATCATCTACATGAAGGGCAATATTCATTCGAACACAAATTTTTGTATTATATTTTAAACATAATGCTATGATGTGTACTGATAAGTAGTTTTCAGCTCTATCTAAAAAATGCTTATACAATACTAAATCTATAGCATTGCTCATACATTTGAAAGTGAAAGATTATATAATTGATCTAAACTGACATTATTTTTGTTCATTTTTAATAATGGGTCATTTTGCTGTCCTCTCGCCCCCTGCATAAGGACAGGGCTGCTAATTTATCCCATCGCTGATCAGCAGGCAGCAGATGGAACAGAACTTGGCACCAACTAGCAGAGAAGCGCTCATCTGCATACTGTATAAGGTCCCCATCACTCGGAAGTCACTGCCTCCCCCAACCTCCGCGTAAGCAGATGGTGACCATAGGTTCATATGTAAATATGGCCATTTGCATTATTTTAGTGAAAAATGTATGAGTGCTCTGGGGGTATCTGGATTTAATCATCCTCCCAGAAATGGTTCAATGCCATTAGAGGCAAATGTCACAAGATGAAAATGGTTTATTACTTGTTCTCAGTGCAATGTCTTCCTTTAACCAAAACAAGGGATATGGGGATTAACATGATAAGATTCCTTATTCAGTTAGCACAAGAAAATTAGTCTATGGACAGATCAAAGGTACAAAGCACTGATGCCCCCTCTTGAAGCCCGTGTTACATGAGCTAACTTATCACTTTATTGCTGTCCTGTTCGCATTCAACACTGGCATGAATGTTCATATCCATCCGAGAACCAAGCACACAAATTAAGTTACACGTGATGTGAAAACAGTGAAAGTATCGTTAAAAAAATAAAAAATAAAACACAACAGTTGTCATCAAGCAGTCAGCCTGGTTAGTAAGAGCATGTCTTGAATATGAATCGGTTAGTAGAAAGTGGAGGAGGAATTAAGGTTGTGGCCACACAGAATCTCCAGTCGGTTTTGGGCGGGTTGATCTCTGGTTGAAGCAGGCCGCTTCTGCGCGAGGCTCGTGTAGCCCAGGAATGACCTCATGTCTCCACCTCTCTGGTGGAAGTTCATTCAGGGTTAACGGGGCAATACCTTGTGGTCATATAAATAACAGTATGCTTGTTGCCACAGAGACGGGGCAGGAGATGGCAGGTGGGCTAATGGTCATCTCCAGCCATCTGTCGTCTTACCCTCTTGTAGGGAAATTCTGGTCTGTCACTCAACTCTAAGGGGAATTCATTTAAACTATAACTTTATAATGAAAGTGGCGGTATCATAAACATTTATAGTATTTTGTCATCTTTCATACATATGCCATGTATTTCTGGTTGTTGTATTAAGTAAACCACATTACTTTGACAGTTGGTCTCACAGTGAACAGAAGGTTCAATTCGAAGGAAAAATGGATGTTTTGAGACAGGGTACAGGGGTACTCCCCCACCTGTGGAGGCTGTTCTCTGCTCTGAACCTTTTAGGGAAAAATCACTGTCATTCTTTATCTTCCGCCGGCAAAGTTATATCAGGTCTTGAACACCCCCTCCTTGTGGAGTGGAGGACATACTACACCCACACTCCAAAGAGAGTGCACACACACAGCTGAAAAATCTTACCGCGGTGGATGCAGGCTGGAGTGTGGGCGCCAATGAAGGCGTTTTTTAAATCTGCGAGCCCATCATAGGGTAGTTAATCAATATAGAGGGTCATAAACAGCTCTGTTCTAGAATGTTCCAGGGGCTGCATGTTTGCTCCAGAACCAGAAATTTTTAATATCCTCCAAGTAATACATTATAGTAATTATCAGAATTAAAAAATATATATTCTGGCTTTTCTTCACTATCTTAAAACGTGACTGTGGTGTTTGATTGTCTTACTTTCCGATTTAACATGTGAGTTTTACCACCAGGGGGAGCCGTACGATCAGAGACTGAGGATCCCTAAAAGAAGTATCACCGCATGACAGGACATTCTGACTGACAGACAGTGCTGTCTCTTCAGCTTCTGGCCGTTTTACATAGGGGGAAAAAATCTCCCCTCCCCTCCCCCCAAGTCTTGGAACCTAAAGCTCGATGGGTGTAGGAAGAAGAATTGCGCTCTTCGTGACAAATGTCGCATCATTCGAAGAAACCTGCAGCTCATACTGGGACAAGAAGTGGGCGGCTGGCAGCACACATCTCATAATCTGGGGGGGGTGGGGCAGACTAATGAGAAGTACTTTAATTGGGCATTTCAAGGAGCGAGAGATGGAGAAGATTCACTATAGTTGCAAGTGGATAAGCTGACAATGGGGGTAGGGTAACATGCTAACGGATATTAGCTACGAGAGACTTATTCTTCTGAAGGATATATTGTAAGATAGATTTTATCCTATTTAAGGAGTCTAATCACAGCTTTAAGAAACGATTCTGGTCCTTTTGTACCAGTTTTGTCAGATTGCGATGGTATGAGCATATTGAGGGTGTGCATTGTGGTGGGACCACATTGTCATGGGGGCTGCTGTTGAGCGAGGTTAGAGCACTCGGAAGGAGACCTTGTTTTCCATGGTTTCTTTAGGAGAGCTGCTTAAGCTCTAACTGGGCTGGGGGTCAGCATGGCTGGAGAGAGGCTGCAGTATGGTTAAGCCTTGCTGCTGTAGTAATGTCCATAGAACGGTTGGTTGAGAGGGGTAGAAAGATCAAGAACTGGTTATGACCACTTGGGGCCATAACCAGTGTTCAAGGGGCAGACGGTGAAGAGTGAGTAAAGCCCACCTTTGACCATTGACCCCTTACCTCTTGGAGACTCTGTACTGGGCCGTGGTGAGTTTCCCAGTTTGGGGATCATGCACGGTGGCGCGCCTTAGCTACCTCCCACGGCAGAAAGACAGAGAAAGAGAGACAGGGCGTCACTGGCATGAGGGGGGTGAGGTGAATCCTAGGCCATATCTCGAGCCTTTTCCAACAAGAGGCGTCAGCTTAGACAGCATCAGCCCAGAAATGTCACCAATCCCCCTTTGCCAAAATAAGTTACATCACCGCTGTTGTCGGGCCAAAGACATTAAACGTGGTCATTTTGGGGAAAGTACCTATTCTTCCATCTTAGCACTCAACACAGCACTGCTAATCCTTAGCATGAGCAAGCAAACAGCCTTTTATTTGCTAGTAGTTCTTGCTGGCGTCTGTTAAAACAGCACCGTTTTATTGGACTTCACTGCAGCATACGTTTGGTCTTCAATTTTATGGATGTGACACCAGAACCAAAAATATATAACTTTGGTCAGCACTTATTGTAAAATTCTCCCTTGGCCAGCAAGGACCCGAAAAGTGTTTTGCGGAAGGAGATGCCTCGAGGTGGCCCTCTTTGGCCTTTAAGTGTACCAGGAAACTGTTGGGTGCTCATGCTGGACAGTTCTGTCCCAAGATCCTCTGGAAGTGAGGCCAGTATGGTGCTGGGGTGGGTTAGGAAGCAGGCTGTGTGGGGCCTATAGCGAGCCTGCCCTCTGCACCTGTGAGCCTTACCTCTTGCTGATCCTGTAGGAGGCGGTCTCGAGCACACCAGTGATGGGGTTGGAGATGGTGGCCCGACGCAGCTGTGAAGCCAACCGGCCGAGAGGAAAGGGGGTTACACAGCACTCACACCAAGGCTGTGGAAACCTCACCTCAACCTCCTTCAAGGGACCCAACATGACCCCCAACCACGACCTTGACCTCCAACAGTAAACCTTAATCACCACAGTACCAAACCATCTGAAGGTGATGAGCCCCACTGTCAAAATTCAACACTGCACTATATGATGTCTTCAACTTCAAGGTCATGCAAGCGGCCGACCTCCTGCAATACTGCCAGCCAAGTCTTATTTTTGTAAAAGGTTCCTATGTTGATCCCCTCTTAAGTGCCATGATTCTTAAAGGTCAAGAGTCTTGTTTCAAGCCAACTAAATTCAATTAAGCGTCACCACACGCCAAATCCTTGGACACCCAAGGCGAATCTGACCCAAAGATCCACTCAAATTGATAAAATCAAAATTTACAGAACTTCCAAACCTGGTTTTGACTTAATGCAGATGAGTAATAAAAATAAAAAAAAATAAAAATTAGGGTGACCAGATAATTCATGTCAGGGACGAGACTTCGAGCCAGGACAGGATTTATAAACTACCATTCCAATTAAAAGGACCTGGATTTCACTTAAGTGCCAACTTCTTGCTGTGTGCTGATTGGTCAGTCTCCTATAAATTGCACGTGTCATTAATATTAATGGGGAACAGCTGGATGAGTCTTTAAATCAAGAAAACAAAATCAGTCGAAGCACAAGAAGAGCTGAACTATTCAGCCAAGCACAGGAGTATTTCGGTTTTAAAGCAGTTTGTAAAACCTGAAGTAGCTCAAATTGTCCTCCCTGACATGGGTTATCTAATCACCCCAAATAAAACACCCCTCCATCTAGCCGGCCATTTTCTCATGCTGAATGTCCAGGCGAGCAAGACAGGAGGGCAGAGTATTTTGTCCAGTTGGCCACATGAAATGCTATGTTTATTTGTACTTGCAGAAAATCCTTTCGTCTCAACCCTTGGACCTATGATTGAAACAAATGCGTTTCCTCTTTCCGAGCCTAACCTGTTATTTCCTCCGAGAAAATTAAATCTGCTGATCTCCTCCCACTGGTTTGCGAAGCACCGTAAATATCAAAGTGTATCACAGAATGTGCTTTCAAACTGTAGACCAAACACATGCTCAGAAATTATGGCACAATGCATAAAAAACTACAAACTATAAACAACAAGGCTACCCATATAAAAGGTTTATGAATGGTTTATAATCTGGTTATTAATTAGGTTGTAACACTTTGGAAATTAACAGACAATTTTAAACAAGTTATAACACAGTTTTATTTTTATTAACGAGTCACTACCATTTACAAGTGGCAAAAGGGAGCCTTATCGTAAAGTGGAACCCAACAAACACAGGTACCTAGGTTGACCAACCCTATAACCATGTGTAGGAATTAACTCAATCTATTTTTGTAGTTTCCATGGTATTCCAATGGTAAAGTAGATTTTTCGTGGAGTGCTGCTCTAAGCCAAGTAAACCGTTTTAAATTAAACTGGAGCTGAATCTACAAAGGACATAAGCGATTAGACCGCTAACTGCTCTGTACGATCCAACACGTGGAGACT
Organism: Isichthys henryi; assembly: GCA_026776945.1. Classification (NCBI taxonomy): domain Eukaryota; kingdom Metazoa; phylum Chordata; class Actinopteri; order Osteoglossiformes; family Mormyridae; genus Isichthys; species Isichthys henryi. Next base: position 11,862,817 of record JAODJX010000043.1, read on the forward strand.
TTCCCCAGACCCAAACTCACCCTGGGCTTGGCCAGCTCCTTGACCTTCTCGATCTCGTCGTTGGAGATGATTTCGTGGTAGCGGACAATGCGTGGACGGTCCCATTCGTCCTCCTGCTTGACGGGGCCTAGCAGGTACCACGGGTGCTGGCCGTTGTCGAAATAGCGGCAGAATAAGCGGCTTTGCCTGCGAGGCGTCTGTGGGTGGTGGGGAGGGACAGTGGGGCGGGGGGGAGGCGATATGTGGATTAGCAGGCAGCCATGTTCCCATGGCCACCGACAGAAGCAGTAGACCACGACCAGCGCACACAAGTGCATAGAACTGCTCCGGGCTGGCCCAGGCAACTAAGGTAGGGTCTTGCTAGAGGATTCCAGGATCTGGGCCAACATTGCCTTGAACACTGTAGACTATGGATCACCAGGAGTTGACGGGAGCAGGATCATGTGTGCACTTGGAATGCAAAGTCCTTTAGGCCCACTCACTTATGTAGTCATAAAGACTCAGCAGTCTTTATGACTATTTACATGATTTCACTATTGAAGTGCTGACATTTCAGGTCCAGAAAGTAAAAATCCAAACCAGGATTTTGTTTCAACCAGTTGAGTGGTTTGGATATTTATTTTCTGGACCTCTGCTGAAGTGTTACGTTATTAATACTCATTCATTTCTGTTGACTTTTTCCAAAAGTAGCCCATCTCACCAGCTTGATTCCTTCTCCCCGGCACAGCTCCTCGTACTTGTGTCTCTCTGGCAGGAGATTCACAGCCTGCCTCCTCTTTACCCGGCCACTGCTGTTCCTCTTCACTCCCGACTCTGCCTCAGCCTTCCGTTGCTTCGCCAACTGGTACTCAAAGTACTTTAGGTTGCCATTGGCTCGCTGGTGCTCTTGATCTTTAGGGGCAAGGCCAGACAAAAGGGAGGATAACAACCATATACATTCCAGACCACAAGCTTTTTTTAGGCTATGGTATAATAAAAAATTTCACGCCAAGTACTTTTATCTCATGAAAGGGGTCAATGGTCAAAGGTGTGTCTGACTAGAGTGCTTCCAGCCCACTGTACTTCTCCTTAATGAGTCAACTCATTATGCCTTTTCCTATAAGAGTTCAAGGCATCCAGCTTAGTTAGATGGCCTTACCCAGCTCCAGAAGCCTCTTGGTGAGCTCCAAGGCTTTCTCAACGTCCCCCTGCTGGTATACTGAGTAGCTAAGGTAGTCCAGCACCGAGACCTTATCAATAGGAGACTCCTCTCCCTGATCCAGCTGCTTCAGGGCCTGTAGCATCCACAGTTCCGTGTGGTAGTAGTCTGCTTCTGAGTAAGCAACCTTGCCCAGGTCGAAGCAGTCTTCCACCGTGAGGGTGGCCTTGCGTTTCACACCTGCAGAATAGACAGCGTGAGTGGAGATGCGGGGGGAAAAGGCACTGAAAGTCCTATGCATCCCTTCAAGTGGCAAGCCCACTCTCCACCGCCTGGCCTTCATATTCACTTCTAGGGCCCCTCTCACCAGGCAGGTTCCCACGGGATATAGTCTCCGTTTCCAGCTGGTAGGTGTCTTGTAACCTCAACAAGGCCTTGGCTGCTCCTATCTCGTCCTCGTCACTGGGGAAGTACTGCCGCTGGATGGTCAGGTTGGAAATAAACCCTGGAGAACGAAGGGTGTTTGTTTATAGCCCACGGCCATGACAGATATTCCAACCAACACTGTAAACCAGGGTAGTTAATCCAAAACCCTTCTAGGACAAGAAGATCATGTTAGACTTAAGCCAGTATTCTTAACTAGCCAAGGCTGTGAACAAGCACAAAGACAAGGAAAATAAATTAGCATATTAGCATGGTTAGTCTCACAGCTAGACAAAGAAACAAGAGGAGCCTGACAAACAGCGTTTGGTGCCCGGTATCGGTTGGATGGGCAGTGAAGCCATTCTAACCATCTGACATGTCCCTTAGCACCAGGTTCTCCAGCTCGCCCCACTCTGTGTTGAGTCTCTTCATCAGCTTGAAGGCATTGACGGGATGGCCCAGGAAGCCCTCAGGATCCTGGGTGGCAGTGGCTATCAAGGTGTCAAGCTTTTCTGCCCACCTAGACACATACGCAACATTAGATTTTGCAAGTCCTTAAAACGCCACTGTAAAACGTAGACAGCTTAATGAATTATCAACTGGGAAGCTGGGTTTAGTGCTCATAAGATGCAGTCAATGCACAGCAATAATCACTTTGGTAGAGCATGTGAAAGTAGGCGTTTGTGAGTCTGTGAGTGTGACATCTGCGTAGACCCTCACCGTTTGACCTGCTCGAGTTTGCTCTCCTCTGCCAGAATGTAATCCTTCAAGGCGGCGACCAGATCCTTCTCTGTGTAGAGCAGATCAGTCATGTGACCTAAGAGGGGGGAAGATTGGAGTCAGCATTCGCTGCAGCTGTTGTGGGCACCAATTAGGAAGGCTGGTAATTAGACTGGGATTTGAGGGAGGACAAAAGAAGTAGTGCTAATATGCAGTATTACACACATTATAAGTATTTCCTCAGTAGAGTGACTTTGTTGTGTTCTGTGAAAAAATGTGCTGGGTCATATGGTGAAAATTTGGACTTCATTGACCCTCCTCCTCACCCAAGTGCTGAGTTGGGCCAAATTTGCTATGTCAGCAATTTATGGACCATGGTTAGCATATCCTGAGGGTTTTCAGCCTGCTGACTGTATAAGAATGAGGAAGCATGTCTACAAAAACAAAAAAGTGACAAAGCGTGACACTTCCGGGGCGGAGAGAGACAGGAATAGATGGTGTCCGCACTCTAACTCCCTCTGCTCGCTTACCGATTGACGTGAAGAAATCGTTAGCGGAGGACGTATACAGCAAGCAGCTGAGCACCAACAGACGGCAGAATGGCGGCTTCATTCTCAAAGCGAAGGTTCACCCCTGACTGCCTGGCAGATTGGAGAAGAGAAGTTACTGTTACCCTGAGCACGTCTAATACAGTCTTGCGAAATCGCTCGGGGGGGCTGGGCTGGCGATGTAATCACGTCAAAAACATCAGTCAACGTGACCAGCTGCTATGGACAAGAAGTGGGTTAGGGTTACGGCGTATCGAGTAAGGCTAGTGCTAAAGGTGCGAACGCCTGTCAAAGTATGAGATGAGAGCGAGGGCAACTGCATTGCCCCTGATCCTAAGAAAGTCGACTCATGTCAATGGAAGATTAATCCGAGACTCAACGGTTAGGATCCCACATAAAATGAAACCCTCCATCTCATTGAAGCTAGTAAATTCTACTTCAGCACTGAAGGGCGTGCATCGGTGGCCGACAAGCCTCATTAAAGTAACTCTGCAGTTACAAAACTCTAGCGCACAAGGCTACCAAATGACTCTGCCTGGAGAAACCTCCTGCCCCTCCATATTTATGGTTATTAGTGTTACCTGGACCCCCCCCCCCCCATTCTCACCCTGAGAAGCTAGAAACTGATCAGTGCAGATACACAGGATACACATCTGCTTCAATTTAAACATCAGGCGTCTGTTTCAGTCAGAAAGCTACTTCGATATCATGGACGAGCCAGAAAGCCGTGGCTTGGCGCCGGGAATGTGGAGACATCACAGCGCGGACACTGAGCCGGACCTGGAAGCGAGACACCGGCACACGGCCAAATACGGTAAAACCACGTAGGAGAGAACTCTGGCGCAGGGGCCCTCCGCATGGCCTCTCTCCTTCCTGCCCATGTTCAGCCTTCCCTGCCTGCTGGCTCCCACCTAATCTTCCGCCAAGTACTGTCACAGTCCGACTGTTCAGTCCTATTGTCTCAGCACTGGCACGACCAGAGGAAAGCACCCGCATGACCAGTAGCCAACCCAGGGTTACACAGCTATAACCTGAGGAGCAGGGGCAGGCGCCAGCCACCACCAAGCCTCAACACCCCTAGTTATCTTGCTGAGACTATTACTCACAAGCAGAGGCGGAAAGTTCAGGTCCAGAAAGTAAAAATCCAGACCAAGATTTTGTTCCAAGAAACCCGTTGAATATAAAATATCACAGTCACAAGGCACTCAACTGGTTAGCTGAAACAAAATCTTGGTCTTCTGGATTTCTACTTTTTTTTTGGACCTGAACTTTCCACCTCGGCTCTCAAGAACCACTCCAGATGGCTGCAGGACTCCAGCCCTCGAAGAGAACCAGCATATGACCTTGCCTTCTAAATTATTTACTGGAGAGTGGAGCTCTTTCTCTACAGATTACTTATTGCCATTGACACACACACACACACACACACACACCTTGAACAAGGTCCTTAACCCCCAGCTCCATGGGTGCTGCTGCGGGTGACTGCCAAGCTTCTGTATGTGTCTGTGTATCATAGAGAGCATAGAGGGGTAGGTGAAAACAGGATTTCTCTACGAGGATCAATAAGGTGTCATTTATTTAAATATCCTTATAAGGTTCTCTTTCCTCAAAATCGGTGTAGAGTTCAAAGAGTTACCCTGATTATGAATCCTACTGCTCCACTAAAAGTAGTTTTCTTACGTGGCACAAAATGGCAGCAGCTTGTTTGTGGAATGGGTGTCAAATAACTGGAGGGTTCCAGAAGACAGGCATCCGACAAAATCGTAGGCAAACACACTCGGAATTCCTTGGCAAGGCACACACAATGTTTTGGGAATTTGCTCCTGATCTATCATGCTGTCGTAGACACCAGTTATACAGCCAAGAAAGCATTTTTAAAAAGTGAATCCAAGTCAGACAGGATCCCTGCGTTTGGCAGCACTGGAGCCAGTGTCTCACTGAGAGCGAACACAAGCTGATTTTGCTTTGCCGGCAGAATGAGAGCTGCTATAGGGTAGAGGGGCCGGCTTCCTGTCTGCTACAACAGGCACGCCAGCCAGTCACGTGGCATTTAATAAGCTGTATTCGACAATCAGCACCACGCAGGCTAATATTAAGCGTGGCTGCTCCACAACTGGCCACAGGGAGTACCAGCAGCATGCGTCTATAAGCCAATAAGTGTGGAATAGTTCTCTGCAACAAGGCGTACGCCCCCTGCTGGGAAAAAGGTGCCAAGAAATGGCAGCGGTACTTAACCTTAAATTGCTGCTCGTGGGAAGTGTTACACATAAATGTTGAGGGCAGAACAAAAAATGATTGGTTGAGAGAGATAATTATTTACATTGTAGAGAAGGTGGCACCAAGACACCTGATTGGTTGGTCCCACCTCCTGTAGTTGCTTGGATCCACCTCCTCTACAATCTGATTGGTTGAGAGAGATAACCAATCATGTTTGGTTCTGCTCTCAGAACGTTTTTGTGTGACACTCCCGTGAGCTAAATGCATGGCCACAGCAGCTTAATTCCACAATCCTTTTGTGTCTTTATTCCTCTAAATAAACCTTGTCCCTCAAGGAGTATTTGCTTGCACAATATTATCACTAGAACACAGGAGTATGTTCAGACTGCATGGTTCTCAGTTCCTCTGGAGGCAAAGACTTGTGCTACCCCCCCATCGATTCACATTATGGAAAACCCTTTTCAGATCTACATGAATGCACCATTACGTCATAAACCGGAATAGTATTATGCAACAAAACAGCCGACAATAAGTGATGCACTGTGTGGTCTACAGGCCATTCAAGGGAAGAAATGAAAACAGAGAGAATTCTATAAATATCAGGTGGAGTTTGCACAGGCATGAAAGGGTCTGCAGATCTGCAGCAGACACGTCAAGGTTGGGGGGGGGGGGGGGGGGGAGAGGATGGACGCAAAAAGAGAACCCCCCCCAGGGTCAGCCCCAGCTCACCCCATCGCGAATGCGCCCAGGG
>JAODJX010000043.1:11868713-11898669 GCA_026776945.1 Isichthys henryi
CCCCCCCCCCCCCCCCCCCCCCCCCCCCCCCCCCCCCCCCCCCCCCCCCCCCCCCCCCCCCCCCCCCGCCCGCCCGCGGATGGACGCAAAAAGAGAAACCCCACCAGAGTCAGCCCCATCTCACACCATCGCGCATTCGCTCAAGGCCAGCAGTACAGCAGCAGCACATCCCAAGAGCTAATTAGCACCTCTTCACCAAAAGATCTCATTTCCGTCGACCGACCACTAATCTGCAGTGAGCTTGGCTATGAAACACACTCTGTTTGAAGTGGTCATTTCACTGGATAAGGGCTCCCTGCTTCTCCCAGCAAGCAAATAAAGAAAGAGAGAGAGAGAGAGAGAGAGTGGCCAAATGTCCCCGCAATGTTGTGAAGCCTGTTACTTTTTAGCTTGTGAAGACATTTTTTAGGTCCCCACAATATGAACCTCAATTTTATCAAAGGTGAGGCTGGCATGGCTCTCTCTCCTGTCTCTCTATGGATCATTTACTAAACAGCTTTACCAAACAGTTATGGGTCAAAACAGTTTTCCTTTACATCCGTGCCATGATCCCTGTTGTGTCCTATTCTGGCACCAAAACAGTCTCAAGTCAAGTGCTCCAGTGACTGTGATTGACACTTTCCATCCTGCCTGACCTGGCCCAGGCTCACTATGAACACAAAACCCACCACATTAATGCTCATCGAACAGCAAATATCACTCAGGACGCTTACACGCGTGGCTAAGCCAAGCTACGGTTACAGCTGGACCACGCCATTTAAATCGGACTACGGTCCTTCTCGCAGTATACATGCATGGGAGGGGAATCAGTTTATTGACCGGGGTATGTCCGACACTGCTACAAAAGGTGGCGATATGGCTCCTTTCAGCTTCTGAACTGAAAAGTTAACCCATTACATCGCAGACCAAACAAAATAAAATGTACAATAACGAATGCGTGTGCGAATGAAGTGACACAAGCTTTAATAGCGATCTGGTCAAAGGAACAGATACTACAAGGTCAGAAGAGCACGACAAGTATTTTGTGCAAAACACCATGACAGTAAAATGGTGCGTGGAGCATACGCAGGGCGCCTAGGCCTGTTTGAGTCCGACTGAACGTGTATGCAGGACCAAATCGACCCAGAATCACATTATCTGGGTGTCCGATAATTTGATTTAGTACAATTTCAGTCAGTCAAACTTATTTACATGCACTTTAAAAGTCCAGTTTTAGTTGGACTAACGTAGCAATTCGATTTTCTTAGTGTGCATGTAAACAAAGTGATGGAAACAGTAATGTCACGCCTGCCTCTGGTTTACTGATCAGGGAGTTTGAACATGCTATGGTCTGGCTTCAAGCAGAAGCCATCAGCAGCTTCTCAGCCATCGTTGCTGATTTTGAGCATGGGGCTCAGGTGACTCAGGCAGAGGTTTGTTTTATGGGGGCTGTGGGGCAGGTTCTCCCTTTGTGTTTGTCAGCAGCCAGCAGGCCCAGTCTGGGTGCTTTGGTTGACTCGTTTGGTTCTTGTTGACCAGCACTCTGCCCTGGGACTCCTGGCTGACCGGTTTCTGCTCAGAGCATTCGTGGGGTGTTTCTCACCACCAAAAATGCAAAGACTGTACTTGTGATCTTGGCAAGACCGGTCTTGCTAACTTGCCTTCCAAACGACAAACTTGCGGGGCAGGGAATCGTGTGATTGGTCTCTGGGGTGGGGCAAGAATGACATCTGGGGATTTTTACTGTCCTCTGTACTTCTATTCATAGTACTGGAACTGTTCTTCAGTCGTGGAAGACGACGTGAAAAGGGCATGCGAGAACACAAGTATGGCCAAGTATGCATAGAGAAACACCCATGATTCCAATGCCCAACCCAGAGTTAGACCCTGGTTCTCGCCCCTTCAGGTTTCTTAGTTTAGGTCTTACATCCATCAGACCTCTGTGGAGATGCCTTCTGCTTCACCTCATCCTGGGACTGACCATCCAGTCAACAATCTCAGTCCTCCTCGTTCCCTGTCTCCAACAGAGGTGGGACTGTTGGTCTCAGGGGGCCAGAAAACCAGAAGTAACGCCTCTTAAGACAGTTGCCTGTCAAACATTGAAATCTGTTGATAAGTAAGGATGTGATAAGCTGGATTTTTTTTTAAGATATTTGGTTCTATATTAAGTTAAACTCACCCTGACTGGGAATATGATAAACTGAAAACTTAGGCTGGCCACTGCTGAGGGATACATTTCCGCAAATGGCAATAACGATCTTTCATCGACAACATATTACACTTTTCTTTACCGTGTGAGAAACTTCGGGAAAACTCCAAGGGGAGGTAACCAGCTGTTTCCAAAATTCATCTTTTCAGAGGCAAACCGGGCACGACATAAAGCACACGTAAGGTGACAATTGAGCACTGGGAAACTTGACTGACTGACGACAAATTTTTTATGTTACAAACAGCAAGAGTGTATATGCCGCCGAATCTGTTCATTCAGAAAAGGGAGAAGACTGCCACGTCCGCGCCCCTCCCCCCGAAGTTCCGGAATGGGAGTAAAACATCCTGCCCCCCAGTCCCAGCAGCAGCCATAGCAGGCTCCCTTATCCATGCGGCCGCCAAATGGACCAGGATTGGAAGACCCCCCCACCCCGCAAACGGCTAATTCTCGCAGCAATGCGTAAACGCATGTACAAAACCGCAAATACCTGTACGAACATGCACAATACTGTGTACAAGCATGCACATGTGTATGCACAACTGTGCAAGAATGCACGTGTGCATGTGACTGTACCGCAATTTCGCCTCCCCGAAGTCAGTTATTAAACTCTTTAATTCGTTTTCGCTATCTGGTTATTTAGTATCCTTAGGGGGCAGTTCATTCTCCATTGGCCTGTACCTTGTATCGCTGGTAACTTTAAAAGTTCAGCATGCATGCGCCGCGACACCAGCGGTGGTCAAATCAAAGGAGTAAAATGACCACGACATGCAGAACTAATTTATCTACGTGCTGCATTATAATATTTGTGACCAAGTGGCCCCCATATTGCTCATCACATTCGCAGCTATTCTGAGACTATTCTAAAAATACAGCCATCACACCACAAGCTAATACTGTATATTTAAAACGCAGGTTAGCACTGTCGCTTCCTGTTTGACTGCACGATTAGATTTTAATATTTTTTTTCCACCACGCACGGGTGGAGAATAAATTTCAAGGGAATGCGGCAGCCGACTTGCTGCCCATTTTCGCCGGCCGAAGCGCGTCAGACATACACACCGCTTTTACTATAATATCACTTCCAAAGAGCACGATTAAATGCTGGGTCATGCAGGACGTTACTGAAACAGGGATCGATCGGAGATCGCACCGGAGAAAAAGAGCAGGGCATCACCAATCAGGATGCAGCTACTTCGGATAGAAGAAATTTCTAGACTTCCCCCGTAGAGAGCTACAGGCTATTACAATCGCTAATATTACAAGCAATTCCTATAAACTCAAAAGTAACAACACCTCACCCTGCAGCTCCAAAAATGACAGTGATCGCAGTATCTCTGATTTCTTTCCCTTCGTGCCCTCATCCACCGCCTATTTCCCCGCTCCGGCTTCGCAGGCTCACCGACTCCCCAATCCCCGACGCCGGGCTCCGATAATCCCGACCGCACGGCTGGTCCTGCTTTTTATATCCGTCTCCCCTCGGCGTCTCCTCGGCCTTCCTGTCGCCATCTGGTGGCCTAGTGCAGCACAGTTACGTGCAGGAGGTCACACACTGCTGGGTTTGGGGCATCTCGGGCTGATGGGTAGCACGCATTAAAACTAAATGATGTCGGACGTTTATGATTGATGCTTAACAACAACAACAACAAATTTATTTTTGTATAGCGCAGTATCACGACATTACGTCGTCTCAATGCGCTTTACAGCATCCGCACCCAAAGCCCCCAGTGAGCAAGCCGAAGGCGACAGGAAAAACTCCCAAGAAGGAAGAAACCTTGAGAGGGACCAGACTCAAGGGGGGAGCCCATCCTCCAAGAGCCGGCAGGGATAGTAATAATTACTTAATAATTACTGCAACATCTGAAAAGAGGACCAGTATTCTTTCTTTGCTCAAACCTCATCTCTCTCCCATTTTTATTTACCAAATGATTGCCCTGTACTTTTCCATTTCAAAGTTGCATTAAAGAATTACTTTGCAAAAGTGAAGCCAGGTTTTTTTTAGTCTGCTCTCTCGAAGGCATCTATTATCTGTGATAAAGTGGAAATTCAAAGTGAAATTAACCTTTGACAAACGCGTACCATCAGGATTTAAATCTGAACAACGATAAATCACCAGTCAACATAGCAGGCAAAGTATTTCTGAGGTAATTTTGAATCACATTGTACAAATAATACTCTTTGTAGATATCAACTTCTGCAAATGATTTTATTCACGGAAATTTTGAATTATTTAAAAAATAATTCAAACTGCTTATTCTGTCTAAAGCAATTAATTCCGAATTACAGAAACGTCATGTGCCTGGGATATTTCTGACCAGTCTTTAACTGGGAAAGATTACTGGCTAGGGCAGAAATTAAATTTTATTTGAAATGTCGATATATTTAAATAAATTGCAAATGTAGATTAGATTTAAAATGTTTGAGACTGAATTTCCCCCTCTATAGATCTCATTTACGATGTGCTTAGAAATGGAATGTGACATATTCACAAACTAAAAACAATGCAATTACTTATTTCGCCTTTTTAACAACAAATGTTGGAATGTAAGAATGATGTATTGGTTAATTACTCACACAGGTTTGGTTATTATAATGCCAGTTAAGTAACTGAACCGATTTCCAGTGGGACTTTTATAGGCTTTCTTAGTGTCAGGAGCCTCGGAGGGGTCGGACACTCTGGCAGATTCAGCTAGGGGGCCCAGCACTTTGTAGGGCAAAATCTACCCAGGACGACCCATATTTCTTTGCGTTGAAAGTGCAAACATTTTGTCAGCAATTCAGGCAATAAAATTTTATTACTTGTAACACAGGTAGGAAAATAGAAGATGTAAAGGTAAGGTAATATATGGACTTGCAAATATGAACAGTGACATGCACAGTATTTTATTCATAGAGGATTGTGATTGCGTAAATAACACATTGAAATTACTGTTAGTTGAAATAAATACAGTAAAACCCCGAAGGAGTGAAAGGCCTGAATATCACCAAACTGAAACCAGGGTGTTGTAACAGCTGAAAAAACATACCGTTTGCACAGCTGCACCCCACCTCTCCAAGAAGAGAGGTCGCTGTGCGCATGCGCAGTGCTAACAGTTCGTGTGTACGCAGCGGATCCACTGCGGGTCCCGTTTTGATGACGAAAATTAAAGCAGCTGCAGTAGGTATCTGTTCAAATTAATCCGGCAGGATTTTATTTCGGTACCTGTGTCGAGATGCAAATCAGAAAACGGTGCGGAAGTTATAAATCTATATAGAAACTATGAAAGATTATATATTTGATTTTGTTTTTAGGGAGGCGGTGCGAATGCCGATATTTTAGGGAGAACTTTACGGAGAAGTTTGTTTTTAATTGAGTGTAATTGGCGGTTTCCGAGTAATTGGTGAAATCGGTTACTTTATGTCGATTAATGTGATCGTGAAAAAATGTTGAATTTCTTTACGAATAAATAGAGTGTTGTTAAAGAAAGCAGTACACACTGGAAGTCGCTCAGCTATAACGTAGCTGATTGACATTTTTAGAGTAATTCTATAGTAGGGGATCTCTACCGCTCACGACCTGTGACTGATCTTTGAATAATGCAAAAGCAGCAAAAATACAAAGGATGGCAAGCATTGTTTATTAATTAATTTGCTTGCATCACGCCACACATGAGTCACACTTTGCCATATGTCTTGCTATTGTGTCTTGCAGGTCGCCGCTCACTTTGTTTCTACGAATTAAAGTAAAATGCGCTGGATCCGCGCGCTGCCCATTAAAATCCAGCCGCTTGGCTCGCGTCGCTGCTCGAGCTACGTGTCCAGAATGAGGTCCCTGACATTGATTAGATGTTTCCAGTCCATGAAATGACCAAATCTTTCTTTCATCAATGTGTATCACTGTTGATTGTTATACTGAAGGTGAACGTGAAAAAGCAATAATTAATCTGTCCTTTTGAACAAATCCTGGGACAATGAATTTTTTAAAGCACCGGGGGTAATAGACCCACATTCAGCCTTTGATCTCTTCCGCTTGTCGATCCAGGTACTTAATGAATCTGAAGGAGGATGATGAATTGTGTCGCAGGGCACTGCAGTCTGGTACTGTGCTGCTCTACCACACACTGACCCCCCTGCTGCAGAGGACAGAGAGGGGAGGGTACAAGCTGCCTGTCTTCCAGGTCCCAGGTATTTTCTAGAAACACTGGTCACACTTTTTGCAATAATAAATGAAATAAGATGCACAGCAGTGACAGTTGGTGTTGCACCTAAGTCACGTTTTCACTTGTTGAATATCGACATACTTATACACTTTTTTTTGCGTTAAATAAATAGCTTTGTGCCTGGATCTTGTGAGCCTTGAGACTGATTTAGAAATAGCGGTTCTGCGGTACTATGGAAGGACTGCAGGGTTTTATGACTTTTTCAGTTGTAAATGGGATGTTGGAGAAACTGGGGAAGGACGCACGGGTCATAAACAGCTCCGTCCTGATTGGCTGTTCGGACAGCCTCGTCGCGCAGTTCTGCCTCGATGTCGGTAAGAGTGACAACCTTTTAAAAATCTAACATCTTCTAAACCGTTTAAAGTTACAATTGCTTAAAACAGTAGATAATAATAGATGAAAAAATGTTTTTGAAGTAATACAAATTCACAAAATAATTTTACTGGTGTTGAGAGCTGGGGAATGTTAACTAATGATTGGATGAGATGTCACAACAAAAGTAAATAACATTTTTATATGACAAAAACATAAACAGTTTTTAAAAGTAATTTTCTTCTGTTTCGTAGCATGTAACCTAAAGTTTCACCTTACTGTCAATGTCCAAACTTTTTCCTCAGTATTCAGGACTGTATCTTTGGGCATCGCTGGACCCTGTTTACTGGGTCACGTGCCCAGGATTTATGTGCTGCTCTCCAGTAAAATCTCATGTTCAGTTTTAAAAAAGTCATATTTGTAATGGCGGGTGGGGGGCCAGTGCCGCAGTAGAGCTTTATGTCTAGCAACACCCCGTAGCTAAAACGGTTTGACAGCATTACCGTTAACCAAATGTAATAACTTTTCTAGAATTTTCTGTTGTCTTCTCACTACTTGATGAGGAACCATCTGTGTTACAGCGGAGTTAGAGCAGAGTGCTGTGGAGGAGCTCTGCCAGGGTGTCTTCACAGACCTGAGGAAAGCACTTGTTCTCCTGAGGAGTTCAGAGGTCCCACTTGTGACCAGGGTACTGCGTGTTCCAGTTCTGCTTTTGACTAATGCACTTTCACAAGGCTCAAACGAAGTCCTCCTTCGCGTTCATTTACCTTGCATGACGTTCATTTTGTCTTTTTGCTAAGAACGCGTAGGTAATATGCACTGTTAGTGTCTCACTGACCCAGTGCCCGTCTTGTGTGAAGGGACAGGCCCTGCTTCGCTGGCATCAGACCCACAGCTACTGCAGTGCCACTGGAAAACCCACCCAGCGGAACCAGGCTGGTAGCCAGCGAGTGTGCCACAGCAGCGGAATTACTTATTATCCTCAGGTGAGTGAGCAGGGAATGGTAAATAATAGTGAACGTGGGCTTATCTCCGTTTGTGGCCAGCATGACTCCAGATCCCTAATATTTTCTGTTACTACAAAGATAGAATGGTACTTATACAACAAAATTTTCAGTTTTGCTCTTTTCTCAATTCATGGGTATGTGCCTCTGTAAGAAACTCCATCCTGGTTCTTCCCTGCTTCTCATTGATGAAGAGCTTCCTCATTGCTTTATGGGTCTTCAGTCCTGCCTCTAGGATCCTGTTATGAATTGTCCTAGCAATGCACTTCACAGCACTTAATGTCTCCCATTCTTTGTGAAAGTCACTTGAGGTCATCCTCCGATTTATGAGGATATATATATATATATATTATAAAACGACAAAAATAGGTTGTACTTCACTGGTAGGGTATCTGTTGTATGTGTTTTAGATGCTTACACTTGTAATTGATGGCTTCCTCCTGCAGATGGCGCCTGTGGTGATAGTTTTAGTATCTGACGGAGAGAGGTGTCTCTTGGCCCGGCAGCCTGCCTTCCCGCGTGGCATGTACAGTGCACTGGCAGGGTTCTCTGACATGGGTAGGCCAACGCACACCACTGCGCCTAGCAATCCTAAAGCGCACTGCGTCTCGGAGTATTAATATTGCAGTGCATTTCACGGAGTAGCTTGTAATGTCCTTGCGTCGGTGGCACAGTCACTGCGTGCGTTACCGAAGGCTATTACTAGTAGGAAGTGTTCTGTGTCCTTTGTACTGTGACCTGGCAGGTGAGACGTTGCTGGAGACGCTGCGGCGGGAGGTGGCTGAGGAGGTGGGCCTGGAGGTGGAGTCGGCGCAGTATTCCAGCTCGCAGCACTGGCCCTTTCCTCAGAGCTCACTCATGGTGGCCTGCCATGCCACCGTCAGCCCTGGAAGCTCGCAGGTTAGAAAGACTTACCAGCTGTTTGTCTGGACATGAATTCATGTATGTGTGTGGGGTCATTTCCCACCTCACTTGCGTTTTATTTTACCCCTCTGTGGCAACAACCTACCAGTGTTAAATTTAGATTTTATATAGTTATTAATCCATCAGTCTCCCAACCATGAATTGTGGGAGCCTATCCCAGGCAGCATAGGGCATCCACCCTGGATGGCATGCCAGTCCATCACCTTGTAGCTACTTAGGTGGATAATAAATGTCAGGTATACTAGCTGTTAACGGGCCGGTTTACTTTTTTCCCCGACAGATAAATCTGAGCGGGGCAGAGCTCGAGGATGCACGTTGGTTCACTCTGCAGGAAGTCCAGAAGGCCCTGCAGAGGAATAGACCGCCACGCGACATCAAAGGGGAAGCTAATGTATTCTGGGTCCCGCCCAGCTCGGCCATAGCCAATCAGCTTATACGGGAATGGGCCAATCAGCAGCTCAAGTCATAGGCAGCATTCTGGTGGGTAATATGATTACTGAAATTGTTTATTAGAAAGATAAATGATTTTAGTAGGAAAATACAGAAGCAGATAACGTATAATAAAATAGATGGAACATGCTGTAAAGACTAAGCAGTTACATCAGTTCCACGTTATTTTTGTGACCGTAAACATCACTGGGTGTTGGGCTACTTCTGAATTCCTCTTCTCTACTGCTTGTCCAGTGCAGGAACATTGTGAGCCTGGAGTCTATTCCAGGAAGCAGAGGACAGGTTACACCATGGATGAGATGCCAGTACATTTCAGGGCACTCACACACACACACATGCACACCCTACAGGCAGTTCAACTAATTGCACGTCTTTGCACCATAGGAGGAAACTGAAGTAACAGGAGGAAACCACAAATGGGGGAGGGGGGGATATGCAGGTTCCAAATACAAAGACCTGGGGGGTGGGTTCAAGGTGAAATTTTATCAGGGGCCCAGAATTTCCAGCTACGCCCCCTGGTGGTGGGATGTCCTGCAGCAGGTGATACTGCCAGAATGTAAAATTCCCAATCACAGGATTGCAACCTCTGTATATTATAAACAATTAATTTATATACAATACTTGATTTTTAGCTTGTTTTGGGTGATAAAATGTACTGTTTATGTGTGTATCAAACGAGTTTCCTTGCTTTTTAATTGTAAATAGATATTAATCTGGTTATTGTGTGACGTAGATCATTTATAAGCAGGCAGATTTTAAGTAATACTGGTGCCTGGGTATGTAACAGGTGCCTTAGTTTACTGAAATATCTCTGGGAAATGATGTTTACGGTGCTAATGCTTTAAATTCTTTGATAGTAACTCCTGACGAAAGCATATACGAAATAAAGGAAAATATACAATAATTTGTCCAAGACCATTGCATTTTTTTCTGTTAAATATCATTAATTGCAGTTCACTTATAATTCATTTACGCGATATGCTTAGAGAATATTGCATTCTGGGGAGAAAAGAAAAACAATATTTTACTGCCCTGCGCTGCTGTTCTTTGCACGTGATTGACAACAGTTTGCACCGACTGTCACAGTAAATGTTTGCCCGGACGTTTATGGCACCCTAGTCAGTCCAAGAATAAGGATCTAATTAGTAAACGTTGATAGAAGTTTTTTTTATTATTGTTGACCGAGAGTGAATTGGTGACCACCCTGCAGTGCATTGACCTCCGTGCCTGGTTAAATTATACTTAAGGAAAAGTGAAGAAAAAGAACGTTTTCTGAGGCCTAACATCAACTGAGAATATAAACTTTAAAAATATTACAAAAAGGGGGAATAGAAGAAGACGACTTTATGGATGTTTGATTTTTGCTAACCGACTAGGGCTAAGAACGGCGAGTATAGGCTATGCATAACTGACGGGAGATTCAGCTGTTGGGAGTCGCTTCAAAAGGTGATAAACTTATTATTGTTGTTCTATGTACAAATATATAATTATCATCCTTGATTGAGCCAAGAGTTGACGTCGGCTGGATGTTTATCGACGGATCATCATTAACGCAAAAAAGCCGGTACTTAAAACGGCAGCTGCTTTACCGGATACTGTAAACAGGCCATTTCTTTAATTAAAATATGTTTAATTACCCGACTGTCCTGAAAAGGAATTGTAACTAGATTGTAGCAAAATTATATGTAGGCCTACTGAAAATAAGGAATAAATATCTTTAATATCTTGTTAAACTGTGCAATGTACGACGGGTTTAATTTGCGTATGAAATTATATGCATATATATTTGTTTCAGTGAATGCGAAAGCGCTGAATGTTTAATGTAGGATTACACTGCCTGCGATAAAGGGCAGCAAAGAAAGATTTAATGACTAAATGAAAATGGTTTGTAAAATATATATTTCACGTCTTCTATTTGGCTCTAGAGAGATAACGGGGACCTTCGCCTTCACGGTGTCAGCTGTGTAATTATTAACAGACAGCAAACATAAAGTGCCAAGACAACGAATAGCATCCATTTTATGTACCTCGGTCCTCTGAGTACATAGCTACAACCACTTTATTTTGAAACAGATTTTTTTGTTTAGGGTTTTGGTTATACTACATATATGTCAGGTATAGCATATTTTACATTGGCCTATAATGACAAGTATCTGATAGTATAGTGTAATTTAATAACTTATTTTATTAAGTTGATGCCGTTCAGTGCTCGCCGCAGATGCACGAGTGTTTTTTGGATGATACTGCAAAGGTTAAGTATTGAGTCAGAAAATCGCCTGCAGTATTGCTGTTTTCTGTGTTTGGGTTTTAATCTCGGTGTCCTTTACAGCCTGGCTCGGGCCAAGAGGAGCTGGAAGCTGCCCGCTTCGTTACTGAGGGTGCTTCAGGCTGAGAGATGGGAAACCAGCAGCGTTTTTACTCAGACGGGCACCGTCCTGCTCGCCCTGACGTTATATTCCCTGAATGCCTGGCTGTACAAACTGCTCACCGATATCTTCGTCTCCCAGTACCGCTTTCCTTATGCGGTACAGCTCGCGTTTGCACAGGTAACGGCGGGCATGGCTGCTCTTTATTCATCCAGTAGAGTAGTGTTTCCCAGTCCGGTCCACGGGGACTGAGATACAGTCCAGGGTTTCGCTCCCTCGCGGCTCCCGGTGGGGTGAATGATAAGATGCGTGACAGGGTTAATATTACTGCTTTTGAGTATTTCTGCACCAACAGGACATAAACGTGAGTGTGTGTATGTGTGTGTCAGGCAGGCTGACCTCAGTGCATTCTCTTCCCAGGCCCTGCTGATGCTGGCAGCCCTCTCCAGCCTGTCCTCTTTTGGCTGCCTCCCCCTGCAGCCGTACTCGCTGCACCTGGGTGAGCGCCTACTGGTGCCCGCCATCTGCCAGGGTGCTCATGCCGCGCTAGCACTGTGGGCGCAGGCCAACGGCGCCGCCATCCTGCATGGACTCGCCGAGCGCCTGCTGCCCCTGGCCTGCACCGCCTGCTCCCACGCCCTGGCTCTGACCCTGCCTCTCTCCACCCACTCCATTGTCCTGCTGGCTGTGGCAGTGCTCACGTCGGTCTCCCTCACCGGTAAGCGCCATGTGCCACGTGGATGCCCGGTGGGGGTTTTCCAAGGGCTTCTGCGCAGGAATTCTTTAACCTCGGCTAACGTGGGCACTACTCACTCTGCGTCTGGCTGCCAGATCTTGTACCCAATATAATTCAGGGATTTTCCGTTGGAGTGGTTCGCTTTAAGTATGTACCTTTAACACACGATAAATCTGTATTGTTAAACATTACGCCACCTGCTGTTCCATTTGCAGTCATGCGAGCCTCACTCTGGATTGATGCCCTGATATGCCTCTATGCTGTACTGAGCCTCTTCCTGCACAGCCTCTCCCTCTGCTGGCTAGCCAAGGTGGGGGAGGGCGAGGCTGTCCGTGGGGGGAGGCGGGTCTCCTCGCTGGACCTCTGCTACTCCATGACCATCAACAAAAGCCTGGTGCTGGGTTTCCTGTGCCTACTGCACCCAGATGGCGCGCCGGCACTCAGTGGGGGCTCCTGGCAGAGCCTCCTGTTCCTTGCCTACCTGCTGGGCGTGCTGTTGCTGGGCGCTCTACAGCACCTCCTGTTGGCCATCGCGGCACTGCGCTGCTCCCCTGTGGCCGCTGCGCTGCTGCACACCACACAAGGCCTCGCAGAGCCCCTCACTAGCCTCTTATAGGCCAGACATTGCAAGTTCCTTCATACCTGAGATGTATCACTGCCATTAATTTCAGCAAAGGTGGAAAATTCAGGTCCAGAATGTACAAATCCAGACCAAAGTTTTATTTCAGTCCTCTGTGACTTTGACTCTTCATGCTGAACTTGTTGGTTGAAACAAAACCTTGGTCTGGATTTGTATATTCTGGGCCTTAACTTTCCACCTTTGAATTTCAGACAAAATGTTTTGTTTAGGTTTTTAAGATTATTTGTAAATCACTGTGTAGAAGTTGGGTAGCATATTGGGTTTATGCCTATAACACTCTTACCTCAGACCCCCTGGGATGGGGGTTCAGATCCTTGCCCAGCTCTGCATGTGCAGAGTTCCTCCCTTTGTATGTGCGGGTGTTTGTGAGGCAGAGGTGGAAAGTTCAGGTTCAGAAAGTACAAATCCAGACCAAGATTTTGTTTCAACCAACCAGTTGAGTATAAAGAGTCACAGTCACGGAGTGCTCAGCTGGTTGGTTGAAATAAAATCTTGTTCTGGATTTATACTTTCTGGATCTGAACTTTCCACCGCTGTTGTCAGGTACAGGGTCACATGTGGTTGGATGAGTTGGCATGACCAATTCGCCTGTAGTGTGTTCTCTGTGAGCTAAGTCATCCGCATTCTGTGCTGCCTGAGACAGGCTCCAGTCTCATTACGGCCCTGTACTGGACAAGTGGATGGATGTTCAGAAGAACTTAGTCTATCTGGATGTCAGATTGCTGTTTGTGTTAAAACTGAGTAAAGAATTACATTAACGAATCTGGCACTGAATACATTGATATGTTGTAACACTGAGTGATGATCATGCAGCCAGATATCAAGGTGGGTTTCAGGAGTGAAAGTTACGTGACGTGCTTTGGCTGCGGACGGGGGGGTCGCGGCACCCACAGTAACGTCCCACTGACATTCTCAGGCCCTTAAAATCAGCTGCCTGGTTTTTACGAGGAATGTATTAAATGAAAATTGTGCAGCCAGTACCTCGGATTCTTGGTACATTGCCGTATTTGGAAAGGCCCTGCCGTTTCTGTCCAAGTTTAACGGGGCCGCAGTCACAATGGAAAGACATAAAGTTCATTTTGAGCTCAGAGTCCGGAGGAAGAATACAGTCTCTAGAAACAAATCATAGTAAGTGCCTGTTATTCAACTGCTGCGCGGCTACAAATCATCCCTGGAGATAATAATGGTCAGTCGTTGTGTCAGAGTCATATTCATGCGATTTGAACGTTGTGTAGTAGGGAGATAACAGCCGTTTGCTTCTGTCCTCTAGGTTCACGTTGGTAGCTTCCTAGCAGGATCCTGAAGTAGCTTCTCTCCTTACATTAGTGTGACATGGATGAACAAGTAAATGAGTATTTAGATTTCACCTGCACAACCACCAGTTTTCCATGCACTTTGATCAGGGTTGCTCTCTGTTGCCCTCTTGTGACTTCAATGGTAAACACCAGTAGTAATTCTCTCAGGGATGGGTTTTATACAACTTTTTAAACCTTTAAATGTTAATTGTTATTCCCCTGTAAGCTTATCTGCACTGTTAATATTGCAGAACTCTTGATATCTCCATTGGTGGAAGGACTGAAGCTTGTTCCATTCTGCCAAAGACAAACCGCAGCCTTGTTCAGGGCAACACACAAAGGGTCATTGTGAAACTGAGATGTGTTGGCTTGAGTAGGAATGACATCGCTTAAAGATGAGTGAGACTCGACAACTTTATTTTCCTTCAAAACATTTCTAACTTAGAGTCTTGAATGTATGACAGAAATAAAAACGCATTAAGTACAAAAGATAAGAAATGGACAAATGGCTTAAATCTTGCAGGTGCGACACATCCCAAACTGCTAACGTTACAAGATTATCTTCTCTCAAAGTGACCCGTCCAACTGCATGAGTCGAATAGCAGGACGTTTGCTGCCACTGGACACTAAGTGTGATCTTTGTGTTTTTTTTAGCTGTTTATACAAGAGCACTTATCTGTACCTGAATGGTGAACAGCCGCCATAGAGCATGATAAAAGGGGAACTGCATACTTTTACTCCCACCACAGTGTACACACACACACACACACACACACACACACAAGCCAGCAGCCTTCAAACACTCCTGAATATACTTCAGGCCTGATACTCATTTACTACCCTTTCTTCAGTCAGTCCCTCCCACTCAACAAGTAACGCCAGCGGGCAGCATTCCTAGATGCAGAAGCCTTGGTGCTTGGACACGTCCGAAAATCACTTCTTCCCCTTTTTGCCAGCACCGGCTTTCCCTCCTTTTTTGGAGTATTTCGCTTCCAAATCGGAGAGGAAGGAGTCGAACCCCTGTTCTCTGGACTTCTGCCTTTGCTACAGTTTACGGTGGGTGGAGAAAGTACAGCATTAAGCAAGATGGAGACCAGCTGGAGTCACGTATGACCTGCGCTAGGCAGCCCGAGACGGACAGAGCGTATGTAACAGGAAGGCTCACAATCACATAAGCGGACCTACCTTCAGCATGGCGACCAGGCTGTCCTCGGAGTTCACCCCCATCTCCTTCTGCATCTCCTCCGCCTCCTTCTGCTCCTTATCAGCCTGTTGGCAGAAACACCACCCATCAGTAGCAGTGGATTAGTCCTTAGGTTATCCTAGGCCAGCGTTTGTCAAAGTATGAGCCGCGCACTGGTGCCGGTCCATGAGAGGGTTCCTGCCTGTCTGTGGAGCCTCACTTGTGCACCAATCAAAATTCAGTCAGATCAGGTATAATAATAATAATAATACTATTTATGTATAGTAATAATATCTATCTACCTACCTACCTATCGACCTACCTACCTACCTACCTACCTACGCGAAGGGGTGGGGGGGGCTTGGTGGCGATCGTTTATGCAGGGCCCTGCAGCCCCAAAGCCTGACATGACTGGTCCCCAGGACAAATAAGTTTGAGAAACGCAGTCCTAGGCTACAACCTACGGCCCTAGCAAACACCAGCCTGCCTTGGGAAACAGGGAATGGTTAAATTGATTAAATTTCAACTCAAAAACTAGCTCGAGTGGCCTGATTGGGAGAACACCCCTCAGCTATGTCAGCCCAGGGTCCCCAGGGACGATAATCCGTCCCCAGCTCACGTGACTATGTGCAAAGCTAACGGCTACCGAAATTCAGGGATGGAGCGCACCGGGAACCATGCATAGGGTAGGGGGCTGGTGGGCGTCGTACCCTCCGCTTGCGGGACTTCTTCTTCTTGTCGCTCTCGTGGGTGAAGGTGCGGAAGGTGGGCACATCGCCGGCGGCGATGGCACCCTGGATGATGGCGGCGATGCGCGGCTCGTCCTCGTGGGTGCAGCACAGCGCGGAGCCCATGATCTGGTCCATGTCGCCCTCGAACTGCACGTACAGCCTGCACACGTCGTGCCGCTCCTCCTCTGTGCCCTTGTACTTCTTTTCAAAATTCAGTATGTCCTCCACCGTGATCTGACATAATATCATAATATATACATAATATGCACCATCGCTAATCAGGAATCAGCTAGGCTTGATTAGCAGACAGAGTTGTTGGACTGTTTTCATACTTCATAAATGAGAATAGTGACACGCATTAATTATTTATAATAAGTATACCAGGAAAGGTCACCTTGGGGAATAGCAGTCTCCAGTACTCCTCCCAGTTGCGGTCCTGGTCCACAGAAACGGACTCCTCGTCCACAATGCCCTGCTCGTCGTACACCGCACGCTGCTCTTTGTCACTCAGGATGGCGTACACCTTACCCAGAGCCTGCAAACGTAACGGACCGACACCGCCGGTTCTCAAACGCCAAGAATAGCAAGAAAATGAAAGGCTTTTGATGGGACGGGCGCGCACACGCCATGTCTCCATAGGGCCGCGAGCGCGCACGCACCTGGAACTTCTCGGTGGCGCGCCGGTCATCGGGGGCCCTGTCGGGATGCACCTGCAGGGACACTTTGTAATAGGCGCGGCGGACCTCGGCATCCGACGCCCCTTTCGCAACGCCCAGCACCTCGTACAGGTTGGACGTCTTGAACAGCTCCTCGCACTGCTCCAGGAGGCCCATTTCCACTCTGTGTACCTTTACCACAACGCAAAAAACACGGTCACATGATTAACGTCTTAGGCTGGAAATTCCGATCACAAACACGACAGAAGGAAAAACAGACCAGCTAGTAATAATTCAGATAACTCCATCCAGATTAAGCGGCAGACAGTACCCAAGCGCGCCTGACCTAAGGCTACAATAAATCTTTCTTGTAATATCAGTGCAAACACGCCTTTGCCATGGTGCAGTCACGCGTAGTAATAACTACCCTGTTAAAGAAAGTAGCGAATCAGGTTAACTAAACTTTCCCAGGACAAGAATAACTCGGGCTCTCTAATTCAGCCAATGTGCTACAGCAGCTACCTGTGTCTTGATTTACTGTCATATAAAAACAATGAAACCAAATCAGTCACAATCATTGAATATGGCATGTTGCAGAATAACGGATTAGTTGTCACGGATAACCCGTTTTATAAAAGTAGTTTACTCACTCTCCGTAGCGAAGAACTTCACCTCCTCCTCCACGACAAAATTTGGCGCGTTACGTCTTTGCGTCATAAGCCCGCGACGCTGTCGCAGCGCTCCACGCATGGGCACACGCGGGCACACGCGGGCGCACGCGGGCGCACTTGCGCGGACACACTTCCGCCCCTGACCCACGCTGATGAGTGTGCCAGGTTTAAAATACACGCCGAACCGCGCTGCAACTTGTACGCTATTGTTGTCCTTCTAATATCAGCATTTGCTTGTCTGACAGCGCAATTGCTTAACGTTATGGGGAAGATAATCTTACTTTCCCCGTTCAGTTTTTGTCCATAACAAAATGATTGTGTTTGATTGCGAGCATTTTCCATGGGGTTTGAACTTGACTGACTTCAGGAACTGTTTAAAGATTTTTTGGTTATGTGTTTATTTAAAATTACCCACTTATATAGTATAGTTAAACAAAAATTGAAGTCCTACAGACCCCTGTTTTTTAAGCTTTGTTTTTTCCTGTACTGTAGGTGGCAACAATGAACATTTAAAGCTGTAAAACGCGCCAACGTAAAAGGGCATTGAACATTAGAGTTGATTGCACGTCGCACCGTTTAACTTTTCATTATTTGCAAACACGCCAATAAAAAGTCGGACTTTTAGAAACCGAAAAAATGTCAAACTGTGGCGCTTTCCAGGTGCAATTAGTCTCCATCATGGACATGTTTGTCCGAGAGGCCGTACTGGCGATGGGTAAGCTGTTTGATGAGGGTTCTTCGGTCATTTTGCGTGTGGAGTTAACACGGGGTCTGGATGCTGACGGTGAAGTTTTAAGGAAGAAATTACAGACTGATAGCAAACTACGGACGGTGAGTTCATAATGAAAGGCATCACCCCCCTCTGCCTGATGCAGTTTTGTATCGCATTTGCTTATTTCTCCTCTTAATCACAATAACTGCTTTTGAACACCGCGGTGAATTATGATGTGATTCTTACGACGGCTTATACCTTTAACTTTCACTGGGTTTCGGATTAGCTACATTCAGTTGTATTTTATTGTATTTCATCCTTCGGTGAAAGTCAGGGGATGCAGGTTTAGTGGTAAATCTAGAGGTGATCTGCATTACAGTGGGTACCGAGCTGCAGCTGTTACCGAACAGTAAATACAACTGAAGCTGACTGACGGTTTCGTGAAATTTTAATAATAAAGGACATCCACAATACATGTTTTCAAAAGCTAGTAAAATCACTAGCATTTGTCCACTTATTTAACTAGAGTGACGAAATAATCCATCCAAGGGGTGACACTTTCAGATACAAGATTTATAAACTACTTTAAAACTGAAAGGCCCCTGTGCTTGGATAAATCGTTCAGTTCTTCTTGCACTTTGACTGGTTTGTTTCCTTGATTGAAAGACTCATCCAGCTGTTTCATATTAACAGTGACATTAATGTTAATAATAACATTAATGATTATAGGAAATTGACTAAACACACAGCAAAAGATCTCAGTGCTTAATCCAGGTCCTTTTAATAGAAATGGAAATTTAGAAATCCCGTCCTAACTCAAAAAATAGTGTCCTCCCTGAAATTGATTAGTAACCCTAATTTACCCCCCTCCCCGAAATACACCTTTTTATTTTAATGCTACCTTTTGATCTAAAGGCGTACACCGTGAGGCTTGTTTCTATAAGTTTTTATAAGTATAGTCCGTTTGTCGTTTAAACTGGCACATGTTATTTGCTTGATTAGTACTCACTCAATATACTGGGCCATTACTGAATACCATGGCTTTGTTGTCCCCCTATCTCCCTTGATCACTCATACAGTTTACACTCTTATATTAACATTTTAAGTAGGAGAAACGTTTGTCCAAAGTGACTTAGAAGTAAGGCAAACAGAACATGACAAATATTCTTGCTGTCGAGGATTCGCCAAGGTATAAGTACAGCTAGGCTGAGCTTCCAGTGAATGCCCAGGTATAAGTTTTAGTAGTGTTGGAGCAAGAGTTACGCAGCAACCCATAACAAAGCAAAAACCTAAAAATATTCGAGGGCCAGAAATGCAGCATGTACAGCAGTGTTTTAATTTTTTAAATCGCTTTTGCTCTGATTTGTTGTGCTGTTCTAGATCCGATTCGCGTCCATCCTGGAGACTTTGCGTAATGCTGCCCTGGAGCAAATAATACGACTGGTGGATGAGACGAAGGTGCTGGCGCGTCGCGCGGAGAGGAGGGCGACCCTACAGGCGCGCGAGGAGGGCGCGCGGGCGGCGGTAGGGAGTCGCTTGCGCGTCTGCGCCGTCGCGCCGGGCGGTGAGTGAGCGCGCTCCCGTCGGCCAGCCTTTGGAAGCGCTAACCGGGGACCTGCTGTGTGCGTGCCTGTTACTTCATGATATTGGCTATTTGGCACGAGACTCGGTGTGTTTCGGGTTCATGACCGACTCATGCCTACGTCACACTTTCATATGGGCTCCTATTTGTAGCAATGTGGTAATAATATATGACATACAATATGTTATGGTATTTTTTCTTGGCTCAGATATACAGCTGATTTTTTTTGCACAATAAAACAATTCTGTAACTGTTTTCAGAAGATGCTATAAAAGATATTGTACAAGTACATACAGTTATTAAATTCCAGTTTGAGATGTAATGCGATTTAGTAAAATATTGAATTCATTTTTTTCAACATTAAAATTCTACTTTTACGCTATTAAAAGTTTGGCTTCTCCAAATAGGGTTTTATTTCTGCTTTGTAGAGTGATTTTCCAAGTTCTTTGAACAGGGCAGTACATAAGTATTTGCTGTATTCAAACTAGACATACGTGTTCATAACTAGTGATGCTCAACCCTTTAGCAAATCATTTAACCCATAATTCCAGAGAGAATGTCCTTGGAGGAGGAGGAAGAAAACTCGAAATCTGCTCAGAGGAATGAGGTCAGTTCATGTTGCTGGGTCTGGTTAGGATGTGATACTTTCCAACTACTTACCCACAATGGTTTAGCAATTTTCCCCACTTTGTGGAATGTTTATTATTATTTAATAATAATAATAATAATAATGCTTATGTATATTTCATTTTTGGCTGTATTCATGAATGTTCTATTCCAGTTATAGATTTCCAGTTTGCCCTGCAGATTTCTGTAGTTTTTATCATTTTAGTCATAAATTCCTTGCGTCGGTCTCCCCACTGTGTGATCGTGTGTCACCCACTAGTGCACGCTGCTGTAATAAGTGAGGGTTGCCCGCCATCCCAGGCTTGTCAGCCTAAATTAGGAAATGAACCAATTCAGTTGGAAGCTTCAGTGCTTAGAAATAATGAACATCTGCATGTATCCCAGAGCCGTGCTTGGTGGAATCCAGCCAATCGTAGTATCTGTGGCTCAGTCCATGTGACCTCCGTCCCCGCCTCCCGTCGAGCGCACCACATCGCGCACATGCGCTTGTTCATTGAAACAAGTAGAGCATAAATAAATCTCCCTGACAGATGGGAAATAAGGGCAGAGGTGACTTTGAAATGGGAAGTGGAAACGGTTGGTTAGTCAGTATGATTGATTTGACCGCTAGTCTATTCAACACACGTTTATTTTCTTTCGTAGTTCTTCCTGAGCTTTGACAAATCTGACCCATATAATTTGTAGGTTAAATATTGGAACTGATTTCTTTCGCTATTAGATGCAGACAGGGAAGTGCCAACCATAATCTTTCTAAACTTAAGAGGTTTGCTGCTGTTGATTCCTAGTGTGTTTCCTGACTGCCTGTAGCTCAAGAATTAAGTGGAGTGCTGCACTCACATCACAAAGGTTGTGTGTTCAAGTCCCAGATTAATAATTATGAATGTGGTGGTTGTCGCAATGGCGCTTTGTGCTGCTGACGATGGTGACCCGCCTCGATAGCAGCTTCCCGTTGCTCTGCGTGCATTCAGTGCAGGAGCTGATGGGACTTTGATGGCGTCATGCTTGAATGACTTTCTGTGTTAGTCCCCAGACATAAAGGAGGATGTTTCTGAGGTGCTCTTGACTGGAGAAGCGGGACTTGTTTCCAAGGGCATCTCTGCTTCCCCGGAAGGCACAACAATCGGTAGGCGAACTGAGCTCATTAGGCAGGCTGCATAATTTGCAATTAATGACTGGCTGTTTCTGTCCTGACTGTACACCGTGATGGTGTCTGTGGTTTAACTGCAGAATCTGCTGGCAATGATGGAAACGGGACTTTTGACGAACATCGAGACTCCGGAGGTGCTGATGCTGACGGGAACGACCCGTTTCCGGAATCCGGGCTTAGCCCCGAGCAGCAGCACCCAACAGGCGTACACCTAGAAGATGATTTTGATGTCGAGGAAAATGACTGCTACCAAAGCAGCGAGTGTTTCGAGGCTCTTGGGAAGACGGGAACAGGAGAGAAACCGTTCAGCTGTAGCAGCTGTGAGAAGTGTTTCTTTAAGCTTAGCCACCTGAAATTGCACCGGCGAATTCACACAGGAGAAAAACCGTTTTGCTGTGCTCACTGTGGGAAGAACTTCACACAGAAACACAGTCTCACTGAGCATCAGAGGATCCACACGGGTGAGAAACCGTACGGCTGTGACCTGTGCGGTAAGAGTTTCAGTAAGGCTGCCCATCTCAAAACTCACCAGATAATCCACACAGGAGAGAAACCCTTCAGCTGCTCTATATGTGGAAAGAGCTTTACTCTGGCTCAAAACCTAAACAGGCATCAGCGAATCCATACTGGAGAGAAGGCGTTCAGCTGCATTGTGTGTCAGAGGAGTTTCACACGAGCCGTTACTCTGAAAATACACATGCTGATCCACACGGGACAGAAACCCTTCAGTTGCGTTACCTGCGGGAAGAGTTTCCGCCAAGCGGTCAACCTGAAAATACATCAGCGGATCCACACGGGACAGAAGCCCTTTAGCTGCTCCATGTGTGGGAAGAACTTCCGCCAGGCTGTGAACCTTAAGATCCATCAGCGCATTCACACAGGAGAGAAACCATTCAGCTGCGAAGATTGCGGGAAGAGTTTCACTCAGCAAAGCAACCTCAGTTTGCACCGGCGAATTCACACGGGGGAGAAACCATACAGTTGTGTTATCTGCAGCAAAAAGTTTAGCAATGCTTATAGTCTGAAATTGCATCAGCGCATCCACACGGGGGAGAGACCGTACAGTTGTGACAAGTGCAACAAGACTTTTAGCCAAGGTAGTCATCTCCGGACACACAAAAGAATTCATACGGGCGAGAAATTGTATATGTGTGATAAATGTGGGAAGAGCTATTCCGATCTGAGAAACCTTAGGCTGCACAAGTGTGTTTACTAGTGAAAGAATTTCCGTACAGCATATGGAAATTCTCACTGACATTTTGGCAGGCCCAAATTTTGTTTTGAGAGCAGTTGAAATCTTTTTATTTTTTTCCAATTTTAGATAAGAGATGTTTAAGCCAGATTTTGGTTGTACGTTGTTTTTTTGTAGATTTCAATGCATTTTATATGCTAACAGACTATCGATTAGTAGGATTCCTTCGTAGCACATTCCTAATTTTGATTTTCGCTTCATCCATTTACAGAGCTGGAAACTGGTATCATTTCCTTGCTTGGGTACATTGAGACCTGTTCATGACTCAGCCTAGTACCTGCTGCCTGGGTTGTTATTAACCTTTTCATATGGTGCCTTTGAGGTACCTGATTATTTTACACCCCGCTGGTGACTTTCAAAGTCTTTACTTGGCCTACAAGTAAAATTCAATGTATTGGTGAATTTTTTTTTTTTTCGCCCATGGCACCTTACAGCAAAATATTCTGCTCTTCATAGATGCTGGTCATGACGACGCCACAAAGTGGAAACTGGCTGACTGTTGTTTTTGTATATGTGCTGAACGTGCAGCGAGACAGGAAATGGGCAGGCACAGAAGCCCAGGTCCAGGTGGCTGGTCCTCCTCATTCAACAGCCTCCCAGCAGTCGAAGGCCAAGCTAGAGCCTATTTCATACATCTACTTAATTAGCTGCTGCAGAGATTACCGCTGCTGTCGCTAAATGGCTTAAATCATTGCTGCAGTTCTGCTTAAGGAAGCAAGGCCGTGAATAACCGGGCTGGGAGATTTTAGCTTTTAAGTTAAGATCTTTGTCATGCTGCACATTTAATGTGCTTATGAGTCTCATTGTGCTGGGATGTATGTGTTTTTGGGTTAAAATGACTTCTTTCTGGTTGATATTAGCAATATAACGTTTTTGTGTCACATTGACTAGTGGGAGTTCAGAATAGTGCAGATTTTTTTTTGTACATATGAACCCCAATGGGATGTGTTTAACTTGGTGTAAAGACAACTTGAATTACTTAAAATGTCTTCATATGTCTGAAATGTTCACTTTGTAAGTCTCTTGCATAAAATAAAATGTACCATCCAAGTTGGCTGGTCATTCAAGAAGGTTGTTGGGGATTAAAATAACTTGTCTTTGCATGCATCCATTCATTTTCTGCATCCGTTTATCTTATACAGGGTTGTCAGATACCATCTCTTGTCTATTAATTTAAAATATTTATTGTGTTAGTCATGCTTTTGCTGTCATTTGCCGTTATGGTCAGGAATGTTGCGTGAGAGATGAAGGTGACCCTAACCCACCCTCTGGAGTTGGTACGAAACAGCTGTTATGTTCACATTGCTGCAATATGGATTGGAGACCGACAGCTGGCTGGCTTTCCTGTTACACTCAGTTCAGTGTGAGGGATCACTGGGCTGGACACAGAATCCAGCACAAGGTGATGCCGCTGCATGCTGGAAAATCCCATCAGTCCCACTTTAACACGTGCCTGGCACCAGTCTCACCAGTGAGTAAAAATTATTTAAACAAAATAGATTTGTTTTTGTATTTTAACCTTTATTTTTTTATGGCAGGGAACATTGCATACATAACTAAGACACCACAAACAGACGTCATAGACAGGGTTTAATAATGACAGTTCAAAGGATGATATACTGTAATAAATTGGTGACTTGTGTGAAATACACATTTTTGAATGCAATGACACTACAATGAAGTGTGGAACGGAAATCCAATGAATACACTTAACACACAGACCCCTCAAGGGATTTAAATTAGAAAAAGCAGACATCAGATTCCCTGGAAAGCCATACATGCTGTTAACAGTTGGGATCCTTTTATTTCCTCTTCTCCCTACTCAAAATGTTTATAATCCTAACCCTTTAGACCCATGTTTCCCAATCCAGTCTCTGGGGACCCACTGACAGTCCACCGGGAGCTGGGAGGGAGCAAAAATGTGGACTGGCTGTGGGTCCCCGAGGACCGTATAGGGAAACACTGCTTTAGACAGTATCAGTAATGCTGATGTATACTACAGCATCAGTGTTGGAACAGGGTGTCTTGCCTGAAGCTGTGAGTAGCATACTGCCCGCCTTTGGGTGATCTCTCCAGGGAATGACAAATCGCTGGTTCTCAGCAGTCTTTTCTGGTGCGCACGATCTTGCTGTGGTATTTGATCGCAATCCCAAACCGTCTTACCATATAGACATCGAACAGATAGGCCGTGCCAGGCTCCAGGCCGCCAATGGTGGCAGTAGAGACGGCCTCCTGCGGGTTGAGGTGCTGGAAGTACTTGCAGACGGCCTGCTCTGTGTTGCTACGAGACTCCGGACCCAGGCACTGCTCGAGGCCTGTGGGCTGTTCTTGGCTCTCCAGCTGCCGTTGGTACACGCAGTACAGGTTCCTTTCCTCTGTCCCGTGCCAGCCGACGGTGACGGAGTTGCAGGTCTTGAGCTTGCTGTAGGACTTCACGGTCCGGAGAGGTGGGAGGACAGGGGCTTGCCGATGATAGGCGGAGGAGGCCTGGATTTTAACAACGGTCTCTTCCGTCACTGTGGAGGGGGACTCGTTTTCCAAATATATTAGGTAGGATGGACTTCCCTGGAGCCATATCTGCACTGGTTCCTCAGCCACAATTTCTGCTGCCAAAACCTGCGTCTGGCCAGAAGCCGTGACCCTGACTTGGTGGGGGCTGCACACCTGGATGGTGAGGAGAGCTCGGGGCGGCCAGCCGCGGGGTCGGAAGCTGAGGAGCCGGCCACCGTGCGGTGCCAGGGCCACCCAGCGGGGCTTGCTGTCCCTCAGCGCAGCCGCCGCAGGCCGGGCCTCCTGGTGTGTGCGGGCGGACGTCCCAGCGTAAGCCGCGCTGCCACCACTCGAGCCGTCGAACAGGAACACGTCAAAATAATAGAGCGTGTCTGGCTGCAGCTCCGACACGGTGCATGTGTTCTCCATACCCTGGCAGACACATGGTAACTCTGGCGGGCCGTCCGGAACCAGAGCAGGGAATACCACATCCTTCCTGTGGGGCCCCAGCTGCTGCTTCCACACCTTGGGTGTGGGCCACAATGTCGCTCCCTGCCGCTTCTCCTCCTCCATCTTCTTATCCCTCCTCATGGCCTCCAGAGCGGCGCAAAGGTCTCGGTAGTTGTGCTTGAGGTTGACCAGCACGCAGTACTGTAGGCTGGTGTTGCTCTGATGGACCTTGGAGATGGAAGGGCTGGACGGCCAGCGGAGAGTGACGCTGCTCATTCCCACCCCCACCACGCGGACCTGAGGGTCGGGGGGCAGCTCTGGGAAGACCTTCAGAGGCCCCGCCCCCTCCTGCAGGTATACAGATACCTTGGTGCTGTGTTCCCTTGACTGCAGCTTGACGACATAGATGGATGCAGGCGCGTAGGCTGCACCTCTGTAGGTGTCCACGGCGTTGCCTACGTTAGAATAAACCTTGATGTTCTTCCCAGAGTTCCCCCACCAATCTTCTGGCATGCTCTTCTTGTAGGTCCCTAAAAGAGGATCAGTGTTCGTTTTACATTTTGAATTTAATCAAACGATGTTGGTCAAACCCAATGCTGTTACCCGAACCTCTGCCCTGCCTTGGTGCTCTCCATCTTTGCATGATGGCGCTCATTATATGAGCATTAAAATCCCACAATATACTACCAGACCAAGGCTTAAATGGACACCACATGTGTACCTGCATGAATGCATCAATGTTATGAAAGTACAAACCATGGATATCCAATCTGCAAGCCTTGGAATGCATATAATCAGATCTAAACTTGTATATACGCATTCTTTAAAGGAGCCAAATTCAGCTCTGCCACACTCTGATCTAAGGCAAAAGGAACTGGAGACATTAAACAAGAACAAAACCCTAACTCAGGATAATTTGGGGAGTTTCCAGGATTAACTAAGACTTCTTTTGTATTTCAGGTAAAATATTGTTTTGTTTTCCACCATTTCAAGAATCAAAGTACTTTTGTAAAAAATGAAAATGAATAATGGTCATTTTTTAATGTTATGCTACTTATTCTATTCTATTGTCCAGTTTGACACTATTAGTATGCGTGATGCTTTGACTAGTAAAGCACTTACCTCATTTTGCTGCACACGTGAACAATACCAATACGGCTGACTTTGAATTTAACTTTATGGCTGCCTTGGACATTTGAAGCAAGGATAACCTTCTGTTCTGCTGCCATGAGATTTTGTGGGGTGCCTTTCCGCGCGCACTCACGTTGCTGCTTGGGGGGCTTGTCCTCTGCCATCCTCACCATCAGGCTCCATTCGACGGGCACGTCACAGGGCACCGCGGTCACGGAAAACGCCGAGGTCTTCTTGGGCAAGGTGAAGTAGAGTCTGTCGGAGCGAACAGGCATGCTTCGCAACCGGGGAGTGGTGGCATTTCGGTAAACACGGACTATTTATAAAAGCAATCAGCGTTCTGTCGCTACCCTGGTCTGGTAGCTTGAGGCCAAATCTATCGGGGAACAGACTGTGGCTCAGTGTGACCCACTTCACAATTTACACTTGGCAGCTCCGGATGTGACCCGAAAGAGTCCGGGGAAAGCTAGTTCGGCTATCTGGGCCTTGGTGTTAAAAAAGGGGCTTCGTATTCAGAGACTGGATCAGAAGTTACTGTGTTGGGTCCCTTCCCCCATTGCGAAGGAGTAACAGCTCTTCAGCATAACCCACGAAACCCATCCTAGTCGCCTGAATTACCCCAGCTTGTGTTCAAACAGCCCCAAAGGGTACCTGAGGAA
The DNA here is from genome assembly GCA_026776945.1 of Isichthys henryi. Lineage (NCBI taxonomy): Eukaryota > Metazoa > Chordata > Actinopteri > Osteoglossiformes > Mormyridae > Isichthys > Isichthys henryi. The sequence goes on from JAODJX010000043.1 coordinate 11,896,116, forward strand.
TTACATCCACAGCAGAAGCGGTCATCTGTTAAAGTCGCTCTGTCCACAAACCCGCACCACTGCACCCGCCTGCCCCGCTCACCTCCGGGGGCGCTCTTTGGGCAGATGGATGGCTGTGATCCTGCCTTCTGCTAGCCACGCAGCAGTATTCAGGGGCACGTCGTTCTCGGCGGTCCGCCCTGGGATCCCCGGGGACCGCAGGGTCCGTGCCGGGCCACAGAGCATGGCCGCCACCAGGGCCCAGTGACACAGAGCCATGTGTCCACAGGCTCCTCCTTTACCTGCGGAAGGTCAAAGGTCAGGCACCAATCATTTCAAATCAAATCACTTTATTGGTCACATGACTTGACACTTGGTAAGTGGAATTATATGTAAAAATGACAACAATGCATCATTGTAATAATGAATAATGTGCAAATTAGAACAAATTAATACAATGAACAGCCATATAACTGTCAGTATGGGTCAGGTGGACATGGAGGATAGAATGAGTTTATTGATCAGAATTCAGACAGTTTGGTGGAAAAAACTGCTGCTTTGGACCGTCCTACTGCAGCATCATTGCCTGATGGCAGCATTCTGGTAGTGGTCTAGTTCATTAAGAGAACCAAAGTCCAGTAATCAACAGTGTAGAATTTAGCAGACAGAGAAAAGAGAACAGACTTGAAAAATCGTGGATACGTCCTGCTTGCACTGACATGCACTCCTGTTTTTTTTTTTGTTTTTATTTTAAATATCAACCACAAACGAACATCATATATATCAACTGGGCCATGTGTGATCATTGTCTTGTCTTAACTGTGTATCTACTGTGTGTTTGAGAGCCACTGACAACAGGAGACATTTCCCCCGTCAGTGCGAACAAACTCAGCCAATAAACCTGATTCTGAATCTGAAATAAGCAAGTTGTGAGGACAAGATGCCCTTTTCCACAGAGGATGCCTGTTTGCTGTCACAGTCGGGCGAAGGCGATCCCGACATCTGTTCTCATAACGGCTTCTTCCCTGGCCTGCCGCTGACTCCCAGCCCGAGCGCATCATTATCGGCTCACAGACGTTGCTAAGAAAGAGGTAGACTCAGAAGACGCCGCCAAGGAGATGGGAAGGCCCTCCAAAAGAGCCGATTAGCATCCTCCCTCCCTGCACGGTTACCGGGCCTGTAAGCCAGCGCACGCCGCTGATAGGCAACCTGTCTTTAGTTTATTACCTCCTAATTAGGACAGTGGAGCAAAGTCTGCTGGTTACAGCAGAGTCTTGGAAGTAAGCCTGCTCTAGGACTAATAAACCCATAGAACCTTCATTAGCCAGTTAAATGCTTAGTTGATGGACAACAATGTGTTTCTCCAGGCGACAGACACATGCTGGTTTAACCCTATGTTTGGGAGTCCCAGAGCTGTTCTTAGAGGTGACATTCAACAGTTTCGCTATTTGGACGAGCCCCATCTACAGCAATGTCGAATGAAGACATTTAATGCTTCAAATCTCCCAGCAGCCGTTAGAATATGTTTATAAATAAAATACTGTCTTTGTTTGAGACTGAAAATTTCCAGAGTGGAAAAATCTTCGGAGGGGATTAATACACTGGAACGATTACAGCTCACTAAGTTTCGGTTCTTCCATCTTTTATCCTTTTCAGTCCCCTGGTGACTAACTTGCTCAATTTCAAACATTTCAACTTGTAATAACAAGCCATGGGAGAGTGAGAGAGAGAGAGAGCAGAGTGATAGCATCGTTGCGTCTATTGTTTTTAAACAGAAGTAATATATTCTTCACAGACGTTTTATCTAAGCTGCGATTTTGAACAATTTTGCATAAATTTCACATTTATAAACATTGCCATTTAATGATGTAGAATGAATTCTTAAGGGATACATCTTAATATCTTAACATCTTAAAATCACGCCTCAATTCTCCGGGCAGAATGACAGCCTTTTAACGTTTCTATTACTTGTAACTTCATCTCAAAAGTAAAAGATCTGAGACAAGAGTATTCAAACCTCTGCACGCCTGCAAAACTTCTGAATACAGAGAAGTTGAAAGTCCGACAACATGAAGCTGAGGCTGCAGACTCGATGACAATGACAAAGACCACCGCCCCACCCGCCAGTACCTGTGCTGGACCGCGTTTTGCGGCCACAGAGCGGGAGAAGATGACGACGAAAGGATGCCTTCGCTGGTGACCCGCCCGGCGTGGATTTCAAGGCGTGACAGAGGTGGAGAGCTGAGCAGTGCCCCCGCCCACCCCCCACCCACCCACACCAGCTGTGCTTCAGGTGTGAGGCTCCGGCCCCAGGAGTGGTTCCTGGCCTCCCTTAAGGATCCTGTTGGCTGAGGCTCACCTACACTCACACCCTGACTCAGACCCGAGCGACTGGCCAATGAAGCTCCACAGATCAGCAGACGGAAGATGAAGACCCAAGCACACGTACGTGTGTGCGTGTATGTGCGTGTGCGCAAGCAGAAAGTGTAACAGGGGGAGTAACAGGGGGATGGTGGGGAGGTGTCAGTGGAGGGGGGGGTGGGCTGTCAGGAGCGGTGGTGGTGACTGGGGGGGT
>JAODJX010000043.1:11904133-11930252 GCA_026776945.1 Isichthys henryi
TGTGACCCAGGCGGGGATTCGAACCCGGGTCCCAGAGGTGTGAGGCGACAGTGCTAACCACTGCACCACCATGCCGCTCCCGTACAATTATATATTTAATTATAATATATAACACTAATATAATAATATGACACCTGCTCTCTCTTGAAATACCTTTAAAATTAAATGTAAGTTGACATTTCCTCTGCGTCATTCAATATATTTCTAGTGTCGTGTCGATTTCGTTTGGGTTAGCACGAATAATCAACGTGTTCGGTTTGTGCGCGACGCCTAACTAGTCGCAGTTGACAAACGGGACAGCGCAACACGATTGGGGGCGGGGCCGTGGGTGTGTCAGTGGGCGGGGACAGGGCGGTCACGTCTGTCGTCAGGGTCAGCTGTTTGGCCGTGTGTGAATGATTCAGCGAGTGCTGGAATCGGGAGACGCCGGGGAAGGAGGGGAGGAAGGAGAAGAAAAAGGGGAGAGCGGACAAAAAAAAAAAACAAACCAAAACAAACGAACTAAGGCTGATGAGGAACGATGGTGAATGTGTCTGGGGGCTTTTAGATAAACGCATTACGCACATAAAGCCGCTACCACAATCGGCAGCAGGGCGGCCGTTGCGTTACCTTGTTACCTGGCCGGCGGGCTTTAACGTGGGTCGCTTCATGTAGTGTTTCGGTTCGTCTCTCATCCACGCCGCTGCTCCGTGACATCTCTGGAGAACACATTTGGAGGGGAGCCCCAGTCTCGGAAACGAGCTGCGGCGATAGGCGAGCCGTGGCCACCTGCCTGCCGTCATCCCCAATTAGGTTAGTGACCGCTTATTTCCGGTTTTTAACCCGTATCGGGGAGGCCGCGCGTCTCGTGCCGTTCGCGCGCAGTTGAACGCGGCCGGTCGGCCGGCACGTTCCGCTCGGGCCGCCGCTTAACGCCGGTAGACGCCAGGGTCGCTTGTGTTTAACGCGGTCAGCTCGGATACTTGTCAACCGCGCGTCGGCATCCGACACATGGCTGCCTTTATGCGCAGTTCGCCGTATTACTAGTATTGGTTATGCTGTGTGAGTTCGCCAGTCTTACTAACCGGTAGTCCTTCCACATCTGGATTTTGGCTATATTATTCCCGTCTCGCAGTCATGGTTAGCGGTATTACTAGTACTGGTTAAGGTGTGTGAGGTCTCTGTTCTTACTAACCCATCTACATCTAAGACCTGACTATACGTATTTCACCGCCCTGGGTAGCGGGGTAACTAGTACAAGTTATGGTGTGTGAGTTCATTAGTCTTGGTAACCGATAGTCCTTCCATCTCTGGATCCTGACTCTGGTGAATGCGATGATGCTGTGAAACGCCCTGAGGTAAGACCATTTGTCGTGTGACTTTAAAATTAATATTAATATCGTTTATCCTGTACTGGAATATGGCAGTCAGTGTGAGCTGTCAGTCCATGTCCTCGGATGCAGTTTCCCAGAAGCTGATTGGGGCATTGCACTGCTGCAGCCACTTTGACACACAGGCCCTGTGGGGGTGGGGGAATATGTGCTGCTCCCAAAACCTGAATCCTTTCTTCTATTCGCTCAGGCTTTTGCTCTTCATTTCTTTTTGGTTGTCGTGCCTGGTTAGTGCTGCTATCATGGCTTTCACAGCCGCTGTTCAGCAGAGTCATACCGTATCTCTGTCAGATACTGTGCCACCATACCGCCCGGCACGTCTAGGGTATTTTCCGTGGTGTCATTTTACCTGCATGAAGGGATGGAGGTGACTTCCCCGTCTCTCTGATTCACCCTGCAGTTTTTACTCTGTCTGGACTGTCTCTCTTCCTTGGAATTGATCTGCCAGTGTCCTCTCCTTTCCAGAAAAGTTGACCAGGGGAAGTACATTAAGTAGTCTGTAATGATTAAGTGTTGACACCTTATTGTTACCATATGACTATGCAGTTTGTTCAAAGCGTAAGTGATGAATAATAATAACTGTGCCATAATGTGGGTGCAGTTTATACTGTTTCGTAAGCGTCCTTGTCCACTAGTTTTTACAGTGCCTCATAAATTAACCAAATCATGAAAGTTGACTTGGGAAGTACATGTTAAATAGTCTATAGTAACTGAAGTCTTTGACACCTTATTGTTAACATATGGCTGTACAGTTTGGCCACAGTTTAATGAATAACAATAATAAATACGTCATAATGTAGGTACAAGTTCTATATCATTTGCATGTCCATTTGTTTGTAGAATAGGCCTCATGAATTTACTCAATTGTCAATGTGGTTTTCACTAGAGCCCCGTGACCCTGCACTGGACAAGCGGGTATCGCAAATGGATGGATGGTATTGTGGAGGTCAAAAGAAACAGGTCCTGATAGAGAGTGCTTGGTTTTCTGTGTTATGGTTTTTCTTTTCATTTTAATCATAATATGGAAAAGAGGAGAGGAGATGCTGGAGTTCATTTCGCAGTGAAAGAGAGGCAGATGTGCTTTGGGTCCCTAGACAGATGGATAGATGGGATGCTGATTTCCCCCCCCTCGTCTGAGCCCAGCATGTTGCTTGTGGCAGAATCTGGTCAGGTTACCATGCCACCCCCCCCCCCCCATATGCTGTGGCTTCTAGGCTGTGAGGTCATCTTACAGAGATGTGATTTTCTTCTCATACCATGCGTCAAGTCATCACTTACTGCCTGGCCCTGTATTTTGCGGTCACATGCCGAAACTGCGGCTGACGCCAGCCGCCTTGCCACCCCTCAGGGTGTGCTGTCAGCAGCTGATAACTAAACCTGCGTCGCGCTCTTCCTGTAATCTGCTCCTGCCTCTAAAGAAGTCGGCAGGCATCCTTTTTTGCTGGGTCAGGTCCTTCATCATGACAGACTCCCAAAGGAGCTGAGCAGCAATGCTGCATTTTACTGCGTGCTAACTTGGCGATTTAGTTCATAGAAGCGATGTCCTGGGGTAGCGGAGTAAGTATTGTATCAGTGCTGCTGCTGTGAATGTTCTGCGCCCAGGTCCCTCTCGCACCATGCGTTTGCCGTTTGTTAATCGTTGAAGGGCCACACCCTTCTTCCCTCTGCCTGGCATAATTTTGCTTTCCAGGGTATCCATCAGGCTGACTGAACATGCTCTGCTATTATCTTGCATGCTAATGGTTATGGGTCATAAGTACTATTCCAAGGGGGCCCCCCCACCCTTGCTGTTGTAACAATTATAGGGGGATAAAAGCACTTATGCGCTGTGATGGAGGCCAGAACTGCTGGGGAGAGGCTGGCCTCGGGCAACATGACACTCCCAGTAGACCAGCTGTGGCACAGGCCAGTGGTATCATCTTGCTGAGCTGTACATAGCAGTTGTGGTGGAACGTTTAGCCATATATATCTGAAGCTTGCGAGGGATTTCTGCTAATGATATTCTTTAGTGGAGTGTAAGATGGGTACTGCATGCAATAAGAACATGCTGTAAAATTTGTCTGAAACGTGTTGTTTTTATTAGAAGGTCTGTATGCTGTTTGGGTATGGAATGTGTGAAGTTGCTCCCTTTATCTCTGTGGTTTTCTTTCAGGGCATGTCTGCTTCTGTGCAAGATGACATACCGTAATCTTTGCTTCTTTAACGTTCTTGTTAATAAGTGTTTTTTCTTTAGTGCAGAATTAAAATAAAACCAGCAGAAGGTCACGTGATGTTTAAGGAGCAGGGCCCCTTGCCCAAAACTCACAGGTCAATGTTGTTGTATTAGCTGGGGTCCTGCTGCTAAACTAGTCCTAAAGTCTGGCAGTTCTGATTTTAACTTAAAAAAAGCATGTACACCGTCTCTCTTTCTAAAGCAGTGACTCTAGTATAGCAGAATATGAATGACTTTCCAGGGATGATTTTAATTAGCGTCTTGGATATTCATGTCGTGCTTGGTCTGTAAGCTGTGGAATGGCTTTAATCACTTCGGGGGGGGGGGGGGAGGGTGTGATTAAAAGTCTCACCACACTTTGTAACAAGATTAGCAGTTAGCCTAAGCACACAGTAGCAGTTGCCCTTGCCGATGTGGTGGTCGTGGGGCATGGCTCGGAGAGTAGTGTATCCGTGCAGCTGTTTCTCTCATGGGCTTTTGTGGTTCAACCACCCTGGGGTGGGGCATTTGCATGCCACTGCTAGGCTCGAACGAAGGCGGGGAACTCTACTTGCATGGAGGGCAGAAGTTAAAAATAGTCTTTTTATGGATGGACTTTATGGATCAAGCAGGAAATTCTGGAGGGGACTTATCTCGGCTTCATGAGGCTGATAAAGAGGACCATAATAACAGGACTGATGTGTGAAATTTGGTCGACCTAGGTGGTGTTTCGGACCTGTGAAGGCGAGCTGCCTTTCGGAGCTAGTCTCTTCAGCTGGCTGTGGTGAATTATTACCCAGAGGGGCACTTGAGTGCTTGTGTGAGAGGCATCTTCTGCCACATTCATGGGGTAAAAATATGAACAGAAGGCAGGTCTTTTGTGCCCTGTCAGTGTAGCACCGGCTCAGGCAACACTGTTGTCTTTCTCAAAAAGACAGGGGGTTAAAGTTTAGCTTCTGGTACGGATGTGAGATGGGTCACGAGTTTTCCCGGTTCTCCCCACTGCTCATAAGACTCGCGTTAAAGGGAAAGCCTTATCTATTGGCTCCATCTCATGGCCTTTGTCTCAAGTGAAAGTGATTCGCAATGCTAGCCTGTACTCATCTATCTGTCCTGTGAGGCACGTGAGCTTGCACCTTGATATCTGCTGAGTAGCCATGTGCCATCCCTCATGCCCCCCCCCATTTTCTGTATGAGCTCAAGGCCTGCATTGTTGTTGTGGATGGAGCCTTTGTGGTCAATTTTGTATTGCGGCAGATGGCTATTTGTGGCCTGTGTGACTGAACTGGTTTGTGTTGTAACAGCTGGAGATATGCATGCTTACCATCTAATTAATGATGTAAATATGCAGTTTCTATTGGGTAGTCTGAAGAACCAGATGAAGAAAAGTCATCCTGGAGGAATGTCGTGTCTATATCAGTTTGACAGCAACTATTAAAAATTCATAAGTGATTGGTTTGTTTATAATACAAATCGGACATTTTTTTTTAATGGAGCAGTTCAAAGTATATGGCATATGATGTCCCTTGACCTTGCTGCTGTCAACTGCATAATTGTTGTCCGTGGTAACGGAGACTTCTGACTCACCACAGCATCAAGACTTTTTTGCCCTCTTGCCTCCGTCATATCTGTTAGATAACTGTCTGCCTCTGTGGCACGCATAGACCTCAAAAACCTCCCAGCCTCAAAAACGCCCAGACACACACACAGAGGAATGTCCTTAGTGACACACTCAAAGAGCCTGTAGCACAGTGGATGACACCTGTAGACACACCCTGTTGATATAATATAGCCATGTGTATACATTGTTACAGAGAATGTGCACAGACGGGCTCCCAGACTTGACAACATTCTGTTACTATTAGGCTTACATTTGTTAAGAACGCCGGTTCGTACAGTTTTACGATTCTGGAAGTTTTGGGTTTGTGGAACTAGTTGCTGTAGGGATCTCATTGATATGGGTGAAGTTAATTGAGGAACTGAGGTGAGAATAATGGCTCCTTTTGTGTGCAGCTGATTGGGAGGAGCGCACAATGTGGTAAAATTGTCTCCCGGAGCTCCAGGATGGAAAAGGGAAAACAGGAGCCTCATGAGATGTGTCCAGCAGAGGAGGCCCCTGTTTTCTGGTAGCTGTGTTTTCAGTACAGTGTGTGGGAAAGCTTGTTGTTAGAATACCTAGTTTATCATCATCAAAGGCTGGGTCACCTTCATCCAGGTGCATGCTTGAAAAGTGACACTTGTCTGTTCATGGTGGATTTTTTTTAAATGCATGTCCTCAGCAGTTTGTAAACAAATTTCAGCCTTTTATTTGAAAGGTACAACTGCCAGTTAACATACTGAGATTGTCTTACATGTATTACTTTGCAAGAGTGTTCATGGAACAAGGCATTAAATCTCACATGGTTTTGGATTATCGTGCAATGACTGGTCTGGTACCCTCCAGTTAAAAACCCTTCCTGGCTGATTATACTTGTCTTTCAGGGTGCATGCTCCAGAAATAGGGTTACATGATGCATCATGCACACATGCAGTAATCACATCGCATTTGTTGACACTGCTTGTCTGTTGACAGAATTTAGGGCACCATCACCAATTTATTTGACATACTCTCTTGGTACATAAGTTGTATTTGGGTAGACTTTATTTTGGGGGATTTCATTTTTTGTTGATTTAAATATCGCATTGTTACTCGTGGAGATTTCACTTATTGCGATATGATATCGTGCAGCTCCATTCTGAAATGTAAGTTTCTTGTACCTGAACCTAGGTCAGGGCTGTCTGTGTACCTGATACGCGATCGTCTAAAGTCTCCTGGCTCACCTGCGCACCACGTGACTGCCGCGTGGTTGCAGATTACGGAAATGTTTGGGCCGTCCGTCGTAAAAAATGCATGATGTCTCAGTTTGGATGGGATTTGGATGGAAGTATTGTCTAACTTTAGTCACCGAGGCTAATGGAGACGTAATGGCTTCATGATTTATTCAGCTTGATTGGTTTGATTTCATAGCCGTTCGTAGAAGTTGTCTGCACACATTGAATATTCAAGTTGTGTGGGAATGAAAGGGTTTTGCAGACGGGCTTTGTATTGTATAGTGCTGGTGAACAGTGTGACTGATACTTATTTTGTTATTAAATAAGGAGTTCATGTGAAAAGCCTGCAGTTGCCCCTGTTGTTATGGTATAATCGAATAAAGAACTGTATGTTTGGCCTCCAGTCCTCAATGGGGGTGGCTTTCCTTTACTGCTCCATAGGTCAAGTGCTTGAAGGACATTTGACTTCTCCGGATGCTGTGATGTTGTGGTGTTCCATCTAGAGCAAAGCTTGAGTGGTGTTTGCTAAGGTCAGAAGCCAGCTTCTGCGGGTCCGGATCCGGAAAGCGTCGGACACGCCCTGCGGCTCCGACCATCTGCCTGTGAGCTCGGTGCCGTGCCGTCCCGCTGCTCTTCATCACTGTGCACTATCAGTCTGCCGCTCGTATTTCCCTAGCTAGCATGCTAGTCTCTTTGTGATGCTGTCAATCTGGAAGGAGGCTGTTACAGTTCAGCTTGACTGCTCCAACCCCACCCTATTAATGTAGGCTGTACTATTTCCTGCTCAATCAATGACGTATTACTGTAGTAATTAATGCAGTGCTTAAGACCCACCTAATCAAACTAGATTTCATTAATGTTATATGGTTATATTCACATGGCTTTAAAATAAATAAAAAACAGCTATTAGAAGTCAGTGTTGCAGGAAATGGTAACTAAGGGCAAGTGCCAGGAAGGTCAGTTGAATAAGAGTGCAAGCTTGGTAAATACCTTTTATACTTGACCCTCTGGTGGGGAATTGTGAGGGCCTCCTCCCGTTGGTTTGTTTATCCTTTTGCGTTCAGTTGAATTTGTTTTCTCGTGGGCTGTGGGTAAACTGCTCATTTGCAGTCTTCTGTAGCAATGCTGTTCTCAATGTTTCCCTTTCCCCCGTGGCCTGCATTGATCCGGTCAGTGGGCTACACCAACGGTTAATGGCCCGTTATCGATGAGTTCGTAAACAACAGCAGGGCTGCTTGTCACCGGCTGCCTGTTGTGCCAAGGAAGTGCCCTAGTCCAATCTCAGGCCGAGTGCCTCCATCAGCGGGAATTACCCTCTTAGTCCGGGTCACTTAAGCTGAGCCCTAATTTTCCCTGCAGTCATTGAGCGTGCCTGGAGAACGCAAAGATCCTGGTTTAGATGGTGATTCCTGAGCTGTTTTCTGCAGTGGTTTTTGAGGGATGCCAGTTCTTACTCGATGGCGTCTTTGTATTGTGGGACACCCATGTAATGGAGCAGTCAGGAACTGATGGAACTGTTTCTCATTCTGTTTTTCTTCTGTGGGCCTTCCGAGTACACCTGACCTTTGTTCCAGTGTCTGCTGGAATTGCTCCAGTTCCAGGGTCACAGTCCCAAAAAGGGGAACAAAGTTATCGATGTGAACGACACGCTGTGTACAGCAACCTGACTGCCTCGTGAGAAGTCAGCAGCTCCCACCCCTCCGCCTTGGGGAGGCACAGCTATGCAGCTATCAAATATTAAAGCACCTGCTTTCAAAAGCTGCCGTTGGGATCCTGGCTGCAGGAAGGGGGTGCAAAAGGGTGGGGTCCTAACGTCTTTTTCCTCCGATGGTGCTTTGCTCTGTTTTGTTTGTGTTATGTAATTCTGGGGGGCGGGACAGAGAAGATGGTGCTGTGGAAGGATTTTCCCCAGCTGTAGTAAAGGGGTGTAATACTGACGCAGTAACGCAGGATGTCCTGTGCCACCTAATTGGCTTATCCCAGGCTTAATTGCTGTCTGCCGTCAATCAGCCCTCACGAGTCCCAAGAGGCAGCTCCCGGGAATTTCGGCAGACACACCTCGGTAATCTTCCGGCGCCCCAGTGAACCTGCAGGGTACGGATCTCATCGTACATGATACTGCACATCTCCGAGACCCATTACAGAGCAGTGTAGGGATAGGCTGCATCTCCTGCACCTGCAGCGCCGCCCTGTGGCCACAGTGGACCATAAATAGGTATTGCTCCTCACTGCAGATAGTTTGCTCTGGGTACATTTGATATGAAGATGCGATTTTTTGTGATGGTGTCATGTCAGTGTAGCAGTGCGACTCTCGCAGTTCCACATCTGGAATTGAGGCCATGTGTGGCAGCAGGCATGGGTGGGTTTGCCGTGGGTTAAGGTTTTTCAAATCCAGCTATTACATGGCATGTGGTGCTTCTCCAGGGTGCGGAGTAGTTTGGGCTCAGCCTCTTTTGAGCTTCTAGCCCTATCCTGTTGTGTCTTTGACTTTGATTGGCATGTGATGTCAAGCTCCAACAGAAGCCTGAATAACATGACAAACCTTCAATGGCTGCAAAAACCCAGCGACACAGCCACAGTGCACCCCCTGGCAACACAGAAGGAGACAGGCTTTCCAGCAGAGCTTCCCCAAACCCCTGACACTGATCAATGTATAGCATGTTAACAGAAAACCATTTGAGAGCAGGCTGCTTTTCCTCCCAGACAGTTATGGGAAAGTAGTGGGTTTGCCATGATAATGTTCCTCTACCATGGATTGGAAACCGGTCTGCTGGCACTGCTGGTTTGCTCTCTTTGCTATCTTGCCTCACGGGCCCCAAAGTGGAATGCAATGGCTGAGGGGGGCCTCTTCAGGGCATGTAGAGGGACATGATGCTCAGAGCGGTCCCACTAAGCAGAAACAGCCTTTTCTGCCCTTCAGAGAGTCCCTGCTGTCTCCTCTCTTACCTCCAGAATCCTTGTGGGTAAAGACTTCCATAAACACAAGTGCCAAATAAATCTGATTATACCAGTGGGCTATAGATATAGATATGCTGTTTTAGATCTTTGGCTCCCCTCTCCCTGATTCATTGTCAGATTTCATCTTGGGTGTCGTCTCTGTGAGTAATTACCCACGCTTCTGTCTTTCTGTCTCCTGCACCCGAGGGTGTTGCAAGCCGGGACTCCGGAATCTGATCAGCGAAGCGTGACATTGCGTCCGTGTTTTTTTGGCTTACGCCCCACCCCTTCCCGCCACCATTCCACGGCCCTCGCCTTGTTCCACATGTTTATTTGCTCAGGAATGTAAACAGATGCGGAGGGGGGCGTGTGTAGAGCGTGGGCAGATATGTGCAATAAAGTCCCTTCCTCCTCCTCTTCTTCCTCCTCGGGGGGAGGATTTTGTCTCCCTTGCTTCCCCAGCTCAGGTAGGCGGCTGTCATAGCCGATAGGCCTGTGGTTCATTGACGTCGGAATAATGTCTGATGTGCAGGCCTGTTTCAGCCTTCCCATCATGGACTAATTCTCATACTGGGAATGACCTTTGGGATGTTTCTTGTCCCAAACAAACGGGTTAAAAACGTGTTGGGTGTGACTGTTTTTAATGATCTCTTTCTGGTGTTTAGTATGACTGCGGGGTGACGATCTGTGTGCCAGAGGCAGCAGTGTGGGGTTCTCCAGCTTCAGCTCTTCAGCTTACGGCCTCCTCATTTGTTAGCTGACCGGTCGTACTGTGTCTAGATGGACGGGTGACAGATTGTGAAAATACTAACAGGGTCTCCTTTGAGTAGATCTTGGGTCTGTGATACCTCACACTGCTTATATTTGCATGTTTTTATGGGTGTGGGCAGGTCAGGCAATGACTACTGGAAGAACAGGTGTGGCTGCATCAGTGTTTGATGGTGCTGGGCGTGTGAGTGGCGCGGTAATAGTACTAGGACCTGCTTTGTTGTGTTTTTACCATTTTGTGCAAAGCTTTTCAGCACTCATTTGGCTGCCAGAATGTAACACAGTGGTTCATACTGGTTAGCCTATTGAGTACTTTATTCTGCTGTTTGATATCACATTTGAAGTACCATGTTTTTGATCTGTCTTGTCAGAATGTTAGTGGCTTTACCATGAGTGAGAGAAGCACGTGTGCTTGTGTTTCTGTATCATTTCATCACTCCGGAGTGTATGTATTTAGACAAGCCTGTGCTCCCGTGTCCTGCCTCAGGCACGGCGCATCTGTCAAAGCAGACGTTTCAGCGGCGATATTGCTGCGCAAATGTACTGTGCTTTGGCTCTGACTTCTAAGAGCCGTATGACTTTCACATTCGTTAGAGACATTAATTAGCCACACTGAATCATGTGCTAATGGAATGTTCTTAATGTTATCTTCCTCCTAAGCTCTCCTTGAGTCAGCGTTACATTGAGCTTCACTTTCTCTCTTCCAGTTTCATCCGCCGGTCGCTCCTCAATGACACCGCTAACAGCTCATGGGAGAGAACCTATTCCAGAAGCCCACCATGGTCTCCAGGCTGCCAAAATTTGGTGCCCGGCCCGCCGGTGGCACCAGCCCCATGTTGAATGGATCTGGCCAGTCCACGCCTAGTGTCGAAGGGAAGGTTCCCCTTCAGGGGAAGATCAACGGAATGGTGCATGTGTCGTCCCTCCCCGCTCTGAAAAGGAAGACCAGTGGTGGTACTGCCAGCCTGCCAATACCAAGGTCTGAGCAGGACTTGGAGGAAAAATTGGTGGCCATGACTAGGGAGGTTAAGAATCCCCCTGCCACAGCCTCCCAGCCCCGACGCCTCTCACCTGTCCCCAGAGGGAACCCTCGTGGAGGTCGTGTGCAAGGTACTGCCAGCAGCAAACTGAAAGGTTCGAACGGTGGCCCCGCACCGTCCCGCTCGAGCCTGCGGCGTCTGGTACCTGACCCCAGCTTACGACAGGGCCTGTCTCGGTCCAGCGACAGCCTGAATGCCTTGTCCGTAGACAACATGGTACGTTCACAGAGCTTCAGCCACTTCAAGCAGCTTCCCTCCACCAGCCCCTTGCCTGTGTCCCATTCCCTGTCCTTTAGCAAAGGCCAGGCACGCTGCAAGCCTGTTTCCGGCAGACCCTCCCCTAGAACTAAGGATCCTGCAGCAGCTGCCGGTCTGGCGCCCCCTAGTGTTCCAAAGAAGGCTCTGCTACCCGGGAAGCCTTCGGTACTGAGCTACAAACTGACCCGGCCTTCCATGGTCAAGCATCCACGGCCATCATCGAGGCAGGGAAGCAGGGACTCCATGGTGACACCCCTCACCTCCCCTGATCCTCCAAGTGACCTAGGTGGGTCCCCGGAGGAATCCCTGGGCCCCTCGGAAGCAGAGCAAATCTCACGGTGCCCAACAGAGTTTCCGGAAGACATGTCATTGTCTTCTACCTCCTCCTTGGAGCAAGTCGACACCAGTGAGGAGTACCTGGACGACTTTGATAACCTGGGGGACTTGAACGGCCTGCTGCAGTTGCTCCCGCCCCCAAGGGAAGGGCTTCTCCAATCACAGCCCCATGCCCTTGTTGACAACACCCTCCTCAGCCGGCAGGAAAGCACGCCAAGCCAGACGAGTCTCCACAGCTTGCTGTCCGACAGTGTGGATTGGGCAGAGATGGGCCTGACAGGTGAGAACAGACACAGATGGAGGCCCGGGGAAGGGTGGTTGGGGGGTTGGGGGGTTGACTGCTGTAAACTTGAGAATGCTGCTTATTCCAAGCTGTTTCCCATGAGAGTGCCAGTTAGCCATACAGTGACAAGCAAAAAGTATGTCTTCAGTCAAAGTGATTTTTGGCTTAATGCAAAACAGTGTCTTATACAGATTGTAAGATTATGCGTAAAACAAGTAATTTGTGTATTATATTGGACTGTGATGCATGCATGAAATATGAATCACTTGTTGGACGAGCACTTGGTGTTTACTCATTTTTAGTAGTGGTGGATGAGATCCCGTTACAGAGTCCCCAACCAAGAAAGAATTGAGGGCTTGGACAGGGCAACGACTGTACTTCCTGTGTCCTCTTGTGCCTCACCACCAGGGGGAGACAATGACTTCAGGCTGCCGAACTGCCACAACGACCAAGCCCTGTCCCCGGACGTGGGCTACCCACACGGCTCATCTTTAGACCTCTCCCCCTCGGACAGCTCCGGGGGCACCTACATGTGGGACGAGGAGGGATTGGAGCCCCTCGGGGTCCCCGCGCACCCCTGCGGCAGCTATGACTCTGACATCAACAGCATGGTATGTGGGCCAGGCATCTCCTCCTGCTCCCCCGCTATGAGGGGAGCCGCAGACGTAAATGAGGAAAAAGAAAGGGATTCCTGTCACCTTTAATAAACTTATTCTTTAGTGCTAAATGATGTTTAATAGATTAGACTTCATTACCTCCGTTACATATATGTGTTCTGGATTATCAGAGAGGGGTTTTATTAGAAGTTTGGACAGCTTTCGTTTGCTGGTGGAAAATGTAAATAAATGACAGAACTATCAAAATACACCTAATGATCTGCAAACATATTGGCACTCATGTTTGACCCTGAATATGGCTCAGTACCGATGAATTAGTAGTTGGATTCACTGAAGTCATGTTTCCCCCTTTTATGCGCAGAGACTTCCCGTAGGTAGGTTCTGCTTTAGACGGCTGTGGGTCGAGGGTGTGGCTGACTCGGGGATTGCGATTCTCTTCGTCATGCACCTGGGGCATTGTGTCATTGTTGTCATGCAGCGGAACAGATTGGAACTTTTTATTACCAGCAGACAGTCTTGTATGTGTTGGAAAAGCAGTCTGGAACAGCACCTTGCAGGTGTTATGTGGACCTGGAAAGCCTGTCCCACCCCCTTAATTGTGCCTGATGTTAAGGCTCATCAATGAAGTGATATGTGGGTGAAATAGTAGGTTCCTGGAAGCCACCACACGTTCTGAATGGAATGCAGTACGTAATTTTATTAGCTTCCCTTTTGTCAGGCATTCAAGTTGGCCCAGGAACCATTGGCTCAGCTGAGCTTTTTTTGTGTTTAGGTGATGGGATGCATTAGAAATGCGTTCTGCGGCTGAAATAATTCTCTTTTTGTCAGGCATGCGCTTCTGTGTGGCTGCCCGTCGTAGTAGGTTGCAGTGTATATCGCAGTGGGTTGCAGTGTATATCGCAGTGGGTAGGGACTCCAGCTTGCAGGGTTGCTGCTTTGAGATCCAGGAGAACCTCTCCGGAGCGACATCCTTAACTTCTGGTAAGCTGCCTTTGCCTGGTTACTGTCTGCGGCTTTGGTTCCTTTGGTTCCCGCATTCTCGTGAAGGAGTTCGTCAGAGGGCCACTGCTGTCTTACCCAGAATCCTTTGCCCCAAGAGCAAATATGAGATATGGCCGTGTGTCCCAGCTTGCATCTCCAAATTGATTATTTGAGTTCCCCCGTTTGTTTCACGGGGCTTCATGTGTATTGCATGCGTGCATGACTCCATTTGTGTTTGAACTGTGTTTGCAAAGATATGCCAGGACCATTGGAGGCTTTAAGACGCCTCTAGGGAGGCACAGTCTCCTTACACTGCAGTGCCTCCCAGACAGTCAGAGTCTAAGACCTTATTTGGGTAATGGTACTTAAGTGCACAGATGCCCAGAGGGACTTCTAGAACAGCTGTCCTAAGAATGCCGGCTGTAAAATCCATACACTACGCAGCAGTTTATTTTGTAGGTAACCAGAGCCAAAAGTGCTTTCTTCATTCCAGTGCTTTTGTATCTGCTTATTCGGGCCCAGTCATGAGTCTCCGGACCTAGAGTTCCTCTTGGGGTCCTGAGCCTCTGTGGTCCTCATCCTGGAAGGGTAGGACATAAGTACCACCAGTTTGTGGCAAACCGTGTACTCTCACTAAATGAAAACTGACATGGATCAAATGTAGTTTATGCGTCTACAGCAATTTTATCTTAAAGACAATTTAACGACAGAATTGTTTCACTAAAACCTCCGGTAACAGCCTGACATTGTTCCGAAATAACTCGTCGTCTGTCAGACATATTAGGGAGAATTAAGGTTCTGAGAACTTCATCCTTTATTCCTGACCTGCGTTAAACTGACATGAAAGCTAAAAAACGTAAAGCGTTTAATCCCCTTAAAACAATGTGCCTGTAGGAATTATGGCCTCTACAGGACACCGTATCACTGATGAGAGGTGCGGTCAAACGGGTCATGAAAAGCAGGCTGATGAGGGCGGCTGCAGCAGTGTCATGGTGCCACTGCCGTCTGCCTTCTTTCCCTGGAGATTCAGACTCTTTGACTTTTTAAAACATTGACGCTAGGCTTGGGTGGTGTCGAATTTTTCCACATCATACCTTCCAAATAATATACCACGGTTTACGGTATTTTGACTGATGGCAGTTTCAAAAGGAGCGATATTCCCGTGTTTTGAAATCTTGGCAATAAATTTTGTCGAATGTGGGAGCTGGAGCATGATATTTTATCGCGGCGCAAGTGTGCCAGCAAGATTGTCAAAATAGCACAGTGTACCATAGTACTATAATGCACCCCAAGCCTAACTGACACTTGTTAACATTGTTAACGGAGCTGCATTCTACGTGGACTGTAGGCTTTGTGTGTGTGTGTTTCCCCCTCATTTAAAGGTCCTGTTCAGGTTGTGGTAATAGAAGGCTACTTGTTTTCTGGGCCCGGTCAGGCAGCAGGCTGCACTCCTCACATTACTAAATTCAAGGACAGGTGGCGCAGGGAGGCGCGTTTCCAGTTCCCGCTCTGGGACGGATAAGCTGGATCACATGAAGTCCTTCATCGCGCAGAAAAGCAGAGAGACTTTGACAATGGCCGACTAGGGCCCAGACTCAGAGCCCCTGTATCAGACTTTCACCCAAAAGACTTTAACTCTATGTGGCGACTATCATTTAGCTGTCACTGGTCACATTGATGTCATGGTAGATATTCTTTGAGTAATAAGCAAAAAAAAAAAGAAATACCAGGGGCAGAAGTGGAAAAAGTTTAATCAATGTCAACGACTCCTGAACCCTGGACAAAAGTCTTTCGTTATTGGCTGTTCTTAAAGCTGTCATCGTAATGTTTAATGGGGAAGTCAGGAGTGCCTGAACCATTATCCGAGTGGTTCTCTAGGCTCACTTCCTCTGATGGAATTTTGGAGGGAAGTGCTTTTATCAGTCGTAATACATTGTCTGCTGAAACGCGAGCGGGGAAGGATCTGAATAGGCAGCTTTGCTTTTTGATGCATGCGGCTGGGTCTGAAGCCCGTGTTGGAGGGGAGGTATCACACTCATGCGACTGGGATTTGAGCTGCTAATGGAATGTGCTGCCCTGCCTGCTTTAGAGGAAGCCATCAGTAAGTATCCCCATTTCCGTTTAGTAATGCTCGTCTAAGTAGCAAGCTGTGAAGAAGATTGTCTTCGTCTGAATGAATTGATTGCCATTATATGACAGGAAGTTGAATGATTTCCAGTGGCCCTGGGTTGTTCTGAATGGGAGTGGGTAGCTTTTTTTGGGTGGGGGTGAGAATCATGGTGTAATCCATGTGATCTCTCCCTTTTTTTGCCAT
Organism: Isichthys henryi; assembly: GCA_026776945.1. NCBI lineage: Eukaryota > Metazoa > Chordata > Actinopteri > Osteoglossiformes > Mormyridae > Isichthys > Isichthys henryi. The sequence continues at coordinate 11,920,040 of JAODJX010000043.1, forward strand.
CTTGATAGGCCCCTGTACAGCGGTGCATCCGGCTAAATCGGGCTGAGCTAATTTATCCACAAGGGGCCATTGTGTATGCAGGTTTTTGGGGTAACCTTTAGATCAGCTGTTCAAACCCAGGTGTGAGGACTCTTCAGCCAATCAGTCCTCTGATTAGTAACTTAATTGGGGAGTTGCAGTGAAAACCTGTACACACAGCAGCCCTTTCTGGATAAGGTTGGCCACCCCAGGACTAAGCAGCTTGTCCAGCCTTGGGTGATGATGTCCCATGGAGAACTGGTGGGAAGGGGGTTTCTGATGGGTAGGGGTGTGAGAACAGCAGGCGTAGGACGTCTCCTCACCTCCTCCGGTTCTGAGGATGGCCTCCTAAGGAGCAGAATCGCATGCGACCACCTGGTGGTGCTGCTGAGATTCAGATGGATTCATGACAGCACTGATCCATCACCCTCCTATCCTGTATTTCAAACTGTTTAATGAAGCTGTCCAGTCCCACCTCCCTGTATTCCTTCTTTATCTCACCTGATGTTATATCTAACCAGCCAGATATGTAAAATCCTCCTCCAGGTTTTCATTTGTGGATTTCACCATATTTGGTTTTAATTCAAAGTTTTGTGCCATGAGATGTGATGAAGACAAACACTTTTGTGGAGTCAGTCAATGTTTTATGGTTATGTTCCTGAAATTCTCGGCTCAATAGAGCTATCCTGATGTAGTCTTGGCCAAGGTAAAGCAGTGCTGAAGTCTGCCACCAGATGGCAGTGTTGCTCTAGGCAGAGTTTCAGGCTGGCAGTGGGACGGCTCAGGTTGTTGGCCCAGAGAAACACACGGACTGTCACACCGAGCCTCATTCATGTCTCTCTGCAGTGCCCCTCTGGGCTCTTGGCGTCCCGTTGCTTTACATAATCATAATCATTATAATTATAATCTGGCTGGGCTGACTGTAGGGAGGCAAAGCACATTATCCACTGAAAGACTGAGCTGGCTGAAAATAGTCCCTCCGAGCCCTATTGTTTTGTGCAGGGTTGTGGTGGGCAGTTTGTACTGTGATTTTAAAGAGGCTGTGCGAATGCTCAAGTTCTGTGTACCTGCAGTTTTGTTATGAGGGACAAAATGTTTTAAGGATTCAAAACTGCATATACAATTAGGCAACAACACTGTAACATCACTTATCAGTTATGCTGGCCTTTTAATTAGCACAAAACCCTGAAAATGAAAAATGTGTAAAAAGATGTGTACTGTTGGAAGTATTCAAAGTTCCGTGATGCCCGAGTTCCAGAATCTTCCTTTTTGCACATTATTGACCAAAGCAACATGCAAGTGGAGAAAGCTTGAGGACAGAGAGTAGGGTGAGCCAGTAGCCCTTAAACAGTTGAGATTAGGATCTCCGATCAATGGCCCAGCAGTGGTGATTACTGTCCCAGCCGTAGCCTATGAACCCACAACCTTCCGGATACAGGCACAGGCCCAAGCTGCGTGCTGCCCCCCATGTTAGATCCTCATTCTCTTTTTTGCTATAATAGTTGAGCCAGAGTTTTGTTGTATGCAGGAGTTTGTCGCTGTAGTTTAATAGCTGGTAAATGGGGTGGTTTGTCTGGCCTGATTCAGCTCTGTGGCAGGGCGACCTGCATGGCACTTACGGTGTGCTATGATGATGACTGGATGGTGAGCACTGAGATCATCATCTTATTAACCTGAACATGAGCCTGGCTTAGAACCAATAACATACCTCAGAGGGAGGCAACCCTGATCCTGGAGTCCCTGTATCTAGCAGGTTCTCCGCTTCAGGATCAGGGTTGCCTACCCCTGACATACTCCATGCAGCCAGTGGTGCCCCCACCCCAAAGGTCTTGGTATGAGCACATGCACCAAAACATGTGGAGACACTATCTGCCCATGTGTCCTAGGGGACGTCTGGTACACTGTAATCTGCCTGCGGGGCCTAGTGTAAATTACTTTTGTGGTCTGAATGTTATAAGAAAATGAGGATTCATTTCTCTTGCTTCAGAAGGTCTGGCCCCACCCTGCTGGGTGGACCTGGGTGAACCCTGGTAATCGCCGTGACGTGCCCTGGATTAACTTGCCCGGGGAGCGCGCGGGTGATTTAATCACCCCGTTGATGCGCCTGACCTTTCCCTCCTTTATGGACGCTAGTTAGAAATTTCATTACCCCCCCCCCCGAGCTCTCTCTTCAGCGCTCATGACTCATTTGAAATCCAAGCACTATAGTGTACTCCCCATCATGACCGATCTCGGCATCTTCAGAATTCAATCGCTCCCCTCTGGTCATGGTCCTATGCACAGACTCTCTACTGCCCCCACCTGAACACTGGGAGTATGATGCATAAGTAATGGACCTGCAACTCCCCTTAAATGATGGATGAGCCTGAGGTGGCTTGGCTTGATGGTGCTTGGATCCGGATAGATGTTTTATTTATTTGTTTTGTATATTCAGGCACGCATAGTTTTATTACACCCCAGCAAGCATGGCTGTCTAAACGCCTCGCTGCCTGCATAGATTGTCTGCTTGGTTTGCCTCTTTGCACTGGTGGCAGGAACCGAATCACATCAATAACTGCTGCGTTTCGTATCTCCCCGAATGCACGGCCCATGTCTCTCGTGTGGTGCTTGTCCAGGAGCCTTCCCTTGGCGTGTGAGTGCCGGGAAGAATTTCAGCAGATAAAGCAGGCAAGAGATGGATGCTGTGAATAGCGGTCCACGTGCGAGGCCGCAGAGGTCGTGCACGGCGTGCCGAAGTTAATCCCACATCTGGCGGGTTTGGACACCAGCCGTGGCACGGCGGGCGGCTCTGTCCTCATCCGCATACGGGCCGCGTCACCGGTTCACAATGGCACTGCACAGAAGCTGAGCTCATTGTTCCGAAGAGGCCAGCGGCTAGATGAAAACTGTAGTTCACATTCTGCGCAAGCTTTGCACTGCCTTTATTTCTTTTTTCTTTTTTTTTTGAGAGGAGATGAGGGGGGAAAATGCCCTCAGACTGGAGCAAAACGTGAACATATCAAGGCTGCTCTTAAAGGAAAGTGCAAGCAGAAAGCGCAAACTTGGACGGCCAGTAGAAACGCAAGGAAATCAATGTGGCCGAATCCAGCCATTCTCTCCTTGTTTTTTTTTCTCCCTGCCTCCCTTCCATTTTGAGAGGAATATTGATCGCCTGTTGGGGTTATTTTCTAGCTCGTCAGGAAGATGACGGAATTGTGAATGGTGAACCTGGTTGGAATCTGCGCGGTTGTCTCCACTGGACGGAGGCTGCCTGTGGGGGCATCTCCCCTGCGTGGGCATGGCGTGAGGGCCCCTTCTCTGTTATTAGTGCAGCTTGATCTCGCTCATATTCAGGCTGCATTTACCTTAGCGCCAGTTCTCCTGTGGGAACTAAATAGTGTAGCAATTAAGGCCTCAGTAATCGCCTGGCCAGTGTAGAAAGGCCCCCCAGGGACGAATCTAGGATTTTTTTTTTTTTAAGTTGAGGGCTACAATTCTTACAGAGGGGTCAACCTTATCATTAACCAATGATACATTTTGAATCGGTGAGTGACGGGGGAGGGGGAACTCTGGAGCCAATCTGCTCTCTCCTGAGGTGTGAGCCTTATAGACGCCCAAGAGGGCTTGATGTGGAATTTAGAGGTGGTATATAACCTTTCTGTAAATAAAACCGAACATAAAAGACTTCCTTGGGTAGATGTCATTCTCTCATATTTTGGGGTAAAATCTGTGTACCAGATTAAACGTAAACGCTGGGATTCTCGCAGGCAGCTGCTCTGCTTGGTTGTCTGTGGTCATTTAGTCTCTCCTGAGGCTAGTTTTGGATTCAGGTTGTCACCTGATTCTTATTGTTAGCAGGTCCATTGGTGGCTGGGCACCCACACAACTGCTGGCTGTGTGCCATACTGGACCTCTGACACTGTAACATAAGTGGACGTGAAGAGGTTAACTAGGAATGGTTGCACTCATAGGTGGGGGATTTTTAATTTATGAATTTCCCCCAGTGCTGGGAGTTCATCGGCTGCGTTAAACACCTACAGGCTGCCCCAGAACTGCCTCCCTTTTCCTGCGTGGAGATAATCTCAGCCCTTCCAGCACAGACTGCTATACCCCACCCCCCAAAAAAACGAAAATGCTTCCTGGGGAGCAGCCTGCTGTGACTAAGCCCGACTCGGCGGGAAGCACAGGGGCGGAAAACGGGGATAAGCGTCCGGAAGATAACCGCGGCCTTTCCGGTCACAGACCAACGCTGTTATTAATTTTGGATGGGGAGTGCACTATAGCGCTTGGATTTAAAAGTAAGAAAACAGAAAAATGAGAGCTGTAGTGTTTCTCGCCAGACTTCGATTTCCAGGTTCAAATCTATATCGTAAACTGCCGTGGTTTTGTACTGCTTAGAGCGGCTGATATCTCAGCCGTGATGCAGGGCACTGGGCAAAACACTGGCAACTGTTTGAATGTTTACAAAGAGGATGGCGATGCTGTTCGCACCGGAAACGCCACCGCTGTGGCAGGGCTTCGTCGATGGGGTGGAGGCCTCGGGAAACTCTGAATTCACTGGTGATGGAGCATTTCTATTATAGAGGTTCTGAACTTATCGATTTGTGCCCTGCCTTTATTTTGCCTGCTTATCCGCCAACTGCTGGGGAAGAAATTGAACAACAACTTTCCTTATATAACAAAAGAAAATGCCGCAATTAATAGCAGGGGTTTTATCCTTATCCTGTCTTTTGTGGAAGAACTCTCTGAGATTTTTTTTTTGGGGGGGGGGGTTTAAATGCATTGAAGAACATGTTGACTCCCTGGACCCTCCCTGTTAGAAGTTAATATGCTTCTTGTTAGGGGAACTTCAGTACATCAGTGTAGCCAGGAAAGGAGGAGGTTTCCTTGAATCTTAGCCCTAAGGTTTTCTCTCTTGCCTGCAGGACATTTTGAACAACCTAGACAACCTGGAGTCATGTGACTTGGAGGAGGACGACCTCATGCTGGATGTGGATCTCCCCGAAGACTGCTCACTGCACAGCGGTGAGTGTGCCTCGTACCCAAGGCCTTCGCCGATCTGCTGCTGTGCCTGGGTTCGGTGCTGTGTGTGTTATTCTGCGCGACCTTGGTTTCACTCGCCCCATGTTGTAATGCTGTCTTCGGCCTCTTGGTGGCAGCCTACGGCCGCACTTCTCCAGCAGCTTGCTGATGCATGGCGAGCGAGCAGCAGCTTGGCTGTTTCAGCTCTGTCTGCAGCGACGCCCCACTCTTGGCACTTTTGTGAAGTGTGACCCGTAGCGGGGATTTCAGGCTTGTGCGCGTACGAGAAACATTTCATGAAGTGCTTTGGTACCGTGGTGTGACCACAGAGTCCCAGGATTGGTGGCTCAGCGGTCTCACTGTGTCCCCTTTCGCAGATGCGGACAGATCGTCCTGCACGGAGGGGCCAGGCGACCCGGGGCTATGGGGCCGGCCTGGGCAGGGCCACGCCTCTGACAGGTGAGCAGACTGCGGTGTCCCTGTCAGAGCCATCGGCTTGACGTGTTTGAGCTGTGCTCCTGCCTGTGTGTGCTTGCAGTGTGCTGGGATGAGAATGTGTGTCTGTCTACATGTGTGTTACTGTATATCTGCAGTCATGTCAGTGGGGCTGGTTGGGATGACACAGGCATCACCGAGAACTTGGTAGCCCATTCAGCTCTGTCTCCCCCTCTCAAAGAGAATCTGTGTTTCCGGAGCTCGATATCTACTCCGCACTGGGAGCGGACCAGCCTGCCGGAGGCTGCGCGCCACGCTGCACCAGTCCATCCGACGTCGAAGCTGAAGCGCTGTGGGACATGGCCCAGGACTGCTCTTCTGTCAAGGCCCAGCTGCTCCACCTGAAAGGGCTGCTACAGGTGTGTGGAGCTCCTGGGGCTACCGGCACCCGTGCACGCACACATATTCACATGCGGTAACACAGACCCACATGTAGGGGGGCGCAGCATTGCACCCATGCAGCACAGGCTTGGCAGGGATCCAGCTCGCTGAGATCCATGCAGCCTGATGTCTTAAAGGAGCTGCGATCCTTCAATAAGTATGACCACATGATGTGCTTTTACCAGAGGATCGGGACGAGTAACAGAGACGCCTTCAGACGTGGGTTTGGGACTGCCGAAGTGGCCTTCGCTGACGGTCCTGCTGTGGTGCTCTCAAAACACATCTGTCGATGCCCTCCATCTTTCAGGGGCCTTACGCCCATCTTCACCCTATATTTAAATCACCCAGGTTCTCCACTTTGGCCACCCCTGGGTGTCTTCTTGCTTGAAATGCCAGGAGTCCTTCAGAGGGCAGGCGTTTCCGGCTGCGCATTCAGCCACATCCTCTTCAGATCAGGGGAGTGCTCTCCTCTGCCCCCCTACACGTCATTCTTAACCGGCACAGAATCCCAAAACCCGGCTCCTCGTTATCCTCGTGCCAGTCCACCTCTCGACGCCGGCCCATATCACATCTTCCACATAATTAGTTTTGTTTTGTTTTGGAAATGGAATTTTCGGTGGTGTAATTATTTAATGAATGTAATTGATTGTTTTGCTTCTAGTAGTGGAGATTAGGCTAATTTCCAGCTCGGGAGTTCGACTGGAGGTGGAAAAAGAAATTTCAGTGAAGTCAGGTAAAAGCGAGAGATTACATCAGTTTGAGAAAACGTCAAAGTGAAAAATATGTATTTGATAGCCTCTCGATTTTGTTCAGACACATGTGGACTTGGATCGTTTTCGATAAAAACCGACACCACGAGGGTGCTAAAACTGTGATGTCTTTCAAATCAGTTACATGAAAGTAAGACCTGTAGGTTGCTTGGAGATGTCTTTTGAAGTACCGAAGGCGATTTCATCGCTTGGTCTGCGACTTTTGGACAGAGGCTTTTGGGAGGACTTTGGGAGTGAGGGAGGGTCTTGTAAGATCCCGAATGTTTTTGGTTGCTTTAGTTGACTTTGAAATGAACCTTGAAAGTTTTCGCATGTGCCGAAAATGAATAGGCTATGCTTATGATGTGAGAACCTGGCATGAAGTATGGGACAGGATACTGACAAAGTGGTATGGGAACCTACAGGCCAGCACAGTCACCAAGAAAACACCTTATGCAGATGTCACCAAACGTTGGCTATGACCTCACTGTCTAAATCATTAAAACCTTTGACAACCGCGACTTTTGTGAACTCACTGCAGTTGTTCAGTTCCCCGGTTGCCATAATGTGGAAATTGCTGTGGTCATTTTGGAAATCCATATCTGGAGGCTGAAATGAGCTAGCTGTTGTGTGATGCCTTCTCTGCCACTGACCCACTCAAACATTGGAGAGATCCCCCTAGTGGAGGGAGGTATGGGGTGCACACAGGGACACAGGGGGGTGCCACATGGAGGTAATGGCCCTGATAGCACACCTCCCTCAATAAATAACCAGGGTGGCTGTATAGTTGTTTAATTCCTCTGCCCTAGGCCTGTATATGGATATTAAAATAGGAATTAGTGAACGGTTCGGTAGAGAAAACGACATGCGTGTAATTAAAGCACCGTTGGAATGATTGCTTTGCCTTTTAATTTTGATGTCTAGTTTATATATAAGCTCTTATAATGCTCAGAGTCGTGTTCCTGTGCCCATGACAAAGCAGCAAGAAGCTGCACCACTCGATCCATAATCACTTAATTGATCTTCGTCAGCTGGAACAAAATAATTAACGCGGGGGAGGAAAGTAAATGCAGTTGTTGCCGAGCGGTGCTAGAATTTCTGGCAACTTCTGAACCTGCTGCGTGTCCCAGCAGGGCGTAAGTTGCACGTTTGGGCGCACTCTACACGTCGTCCGCCTGAAGTGCAGGTTCCTGCATGGGCAAGGCGTGGTTCTGTGTGGGTGTTACGTGGGGTGATGTTTCTGCCAGTGTAGTTGTTAGAACCTGGCGCAAACCTGGCACTAGATTCTGTAGTTAATGGATCACCTCTCACCCCAGCGGGCACTTTCTGTTCAGCTTGAGGCTGAATGGTTTGTGACAGTCGCTTTGGCTTTTCGGAGAGTAATAAATGGCAGGTGGCAATTTAACACCAATGCCGTTTACGTGTCGTTATAGAGGCGGACTTCTGGCTGCATTTACATCTCTATTATGCGAGCAGTCGGCACAGAGGAGGATCCTGGGTAACGGCTTCGTGCGGATTGGAGGTTGCAGCAGCCAGCTGGTGCCGGTAATTGTAATGAGGGCAGTTTGGTTGCCTGCCTGGCTCCAAACCTCCAGAGGTTGGAGGTTAGACTACATCCCGAGTCCACAGGGGCATTTGCTTCCTGCCTTCATATGAAATAACACCAGGAGATTTTCAAACTCCTTGAAAATCCTGATCTGAGTGATATAAAACGTCTTTGTTTGGAATTTATGGATAATCGGCACGACTGGATAATTCTTGGTCAGATGAACAAACATCACAGGGTAATCAGTTCCAGGGCTGGAGCTTCCACCAGGAGGCGCTGTAAGTCTTTCCCCTGTGCATGTGAGGGGGCCTGTATTTTTATCGGGAGCTGAGCTGATCTTCACCCTGGAACTCCTCTGCAGAGTGTTTTCCTTCCAGCATGTTCCGAGGCTATGTAACATACGGGATCACAGTCCAGCTCTGCAGTGCACCCCCCCTGCAGATACTGTATCCCTCCATCTTTCAAACTCTTATTTTGAGCCGGATTGGTGGGGGTGGGTGTCTTGGAGCCTGTCACAGGTAGCACAGTCCACAAGGCAGAGATACACGGGCAATTTATAAATCATAATGTGCTGATCAACTGTGCTGGCTCGCACTGTTCTTCTATGGTGGCCCATCAGTAGTCCGTCCCAAGGTGTCCTGTCTCTCACTAAATGACTGTCACGAGGATTGCGAGGTGTTCTAGGAAAATGTTTAATGCTAATTGGGGAAATGACACTGGTCCATCAGCCTATCAATTATGTATGCTCATTTTAACTGGCAGACATTTTCATAGTAGGGGATTTATTCATGCATAATGCAGTGTCCCTCCACTGTGTCCCCAGCTGCCGTCCTTCTTTTGAAAGGCCTGATATTCCTTTGTGAGCTATGGAGGTCTTTGCGGCTTTAATTGGCTCCTTGACCGTGGAGACAGGGCTCAGGTCCTGGTGGGCCTAGATGGCGGCGGCTACTGCGGTGCAGTGCGAGCGTGCCTCTGCGGCACCTTGCCTTCAGTTCTCCGCCCACCTTCTTGATCGTCACACAAGAACTGGAGGGTCAAGATCTGGTCGTGAACGCCACCAGGTCGCCCAGCAAGACTGCAGTGGCTACAGTGGAGTGGACGTGAATCTGTATTTAGGAATGTGGACTAACTAAGGCACAAATCACATGACCCCTGCTCGCTGGCTGCAGACAGAGCCCTCTAACCTCTAACCTCTGTCCCTGTGTGCCGCCCTCTTACATATTGTACCCCTGTTAGCCCCGTACATGCTTGTTCTTCTGTCTTCAGACCTTTATGCTGTCCTCTGCATTCTTCCCTCAAGCTGGCATCATCCATCAGGGTACTTGGCCTGAGGAGAGATGGATTGCTGCTCCCACTGTTCTCAGAAGCATCCAGCAGTGTCCTGATGGGCCCATTGGGACTCCATGTTCTTTACCACCACATCAAAGGAGATCATTTCATATGTCCATACTGCCATCCTTAACCCTACAATCCAGTGCTACTCTATGGTTTATGTGCTTTAAATTGCCCTTAATATCCTCACAACCTTTCACTCATGGTCCTAAATAATGGTGAGGCTTCTGAACATGAAATACGGTTTGCGCCATCGCTGCTGTTTGGTGGGCAGGGGCGGGGCCACCAGGCCACTAGCTGAAAGCTGATTGGCCACACATATATTGGCCAAAAGCTGATTGACCCCCGGAATTCCCGGTCCCCTGTCACTCACTGATTCAAAATATATTATTGGTCGGCCCCACTTACCCCCCCCCATTCGACTTGCAATAAGCTGTAATAGGCTCAGTGCATCACATGCCTCTTGTCACACGCTGATTTACTCTCAATATCGGGATGTCAGGGCCTGATTTGCACACTGGTGCTGCTCTCTGCCTGCGTTAAAATCCAGAGAGTTGCTTACTGCTACAAACTCAGATCTATTAACATCTGTTTGCTTAACTGGGGTGCCGTGAGTTCGACACAGAACGGAATATTGATTTAATTTTCGTGATATTAACGAAGGTGTAATCACACACATGGGGAGGGGGGG
>JAODJX010000043.1:11951154-11961938 GCA_026776945.1 Isichthys henryi
CCCCCCCCACCTTAAAAATCTCTAGAATCGCCCCTGGTTTCCTGTCATCTGCGTTCCCCATCTCGCTGAGCCCTTGGGTTTAATTCCCTGGTGTCACCTGATATAGGTCGCCCATGCGGCTATCAGCCCACCATAGGTCTCAGTTACACCCACGATGTACGGCCCCCCACCTCGCCCAATCTGCAAGCTGCCTCGCCCCCCAGCGTCTGCCATGTGGTCTGTGGCTCGGTGACGCTTCACTCCTGGGCCCCGACCCGTGCAGAATCGCCCGCGCGCTTGTGGGTGGCATTCTCAGCCTCCCTATTCTAATAATTAAAAGAGAAGTATCAAAGTGATAGAAAAGCATGTCTGTCTTGAAGTGATGTGTCACTGATTCTATTACTGGACAGTGCAGTAATCAAGATGGAGGACATCATCCCAGCCCTCAGTGGCCCCTTAAAAATTGAAGTTACATGTACATCACAAAAGCATATTTAGCTGGAAAAATAGCATTCTCATGTTTTTAAATGAGCTCCTCACTATCCGCCGAACTCTCTTGTGCCGCCTTATGAATAGTAATTCATTTTATTATATATTTTAAAAGCTTCATCACTTGTTGACTCCCACAGCCATAATTAGTAAGCAGCGTGGTCTGTGTACTCCCTCGCTGGGTGAATATTGCCCGGGGGGGGGGTATCGACAGCAAACACGTGGTGCTAAGTTCGGGTATATCAGAGTGGCTGCTGTGCCCAGCTAGGGCCAAGAAGTAACCACAGCGCCACGCAAGCTCCACATAGCTTGTTTTTGTGTTCCGCAAATATTTACTCATCGTCAACAACAATCACGGCCTTTTCTCTGGACGCTTTGCATAAAAGCTTGTGGCATTTGCGTCTGTGTGAGGCAACAGCGCATCATCCGTTTGGGAGAATGTTCTAGATTCAGATCTGCTGACAGTTTTGCTACACGCAGAGCAACCAGAAAAAGCCTTATAGGTAGGATCGTTTGGAAATAGTTTACCTGTACTTGCAGTTGTCTGTTTTTGAAACATAATAAAAATAAAAACTGCCTGGGCAAACTATCTGACGGTTTGTGCATGTCTTGTAAGTGGGGGGTTTGGACAGAGCCGAACTGTGATTACTGGATTATATCTGGAAAAGAAACCAGGGTCGGTGATTTACTGAAAATAGACCAACACAAAATTAGATGTAATTATGTCGCCTGGCCCTGAACTCTGTGGATTGAGGGCTACGGAATGAACCAGTAGCCATTTCTCGTGGAATCGGCTTTCCGATTCCGGGGACAGGGCCTCCGGTTATTTCCAAACCATCTGCCCTCAGAATCATGTTGTTGTGTTGTGGGTAATAAGCGCAGTAGGGAGTGAGAGGGAACTGAAGAGCACCATTTCTGGCAGGTCAGCATGTTCTGTGTGATGGTGGACGCAGCCCTAGTCCACTTTTGTGAGCCTGTTGCTGTTAGCTGAGGTGCTACAGCTCAGTTCTCACGTGTTCCAGCCAGGTCCCCCAGCCCCGCCTGAACTTCCGCTGGCCCCTGGATGTAGATCGCAGAGGGCATTCGGCATGCCTTTGTAAAGCTCACGGACATCATTAATACTTCCGTGGAGATGCAGACGCTTTGAAGCAGATGTTGAACATCGTCTGGTGTCCGGCCCATCTCCGATTCCCTCTTTTTGATGCCTGGCGCGGGCATGAAAGATTTCAACGTAAACTGACGTGCCGTTTGAGATCAAAACAAAAAGACAATAGCAGGTGGATTAGGCAATCTGATTATCCCTAATTAATTACTAACTCATCACGTCTTTGTGTTTCATAGGAATGATAATGACAGGTTATATACTACATAAAGGCTGTCATACCTCACTGTTTGTTTGTTTGTTTGTTACGGTTTGATTTGTTTTGAAGAACACTCACCTGGGGCTTTCTGAAGATAGTCGTATACATTTAATAGGCTGTAGAAACAGTGGCACTGCTGTAGAGAGCAGGATTGTTGATACACTCGTTAGGAATTTCGATTGCTCTTTGGGAGTTTGGTTCTCAAATACAAGCACTTGGTCGCACCACTTGACTTTATGGCAAAACTTGTGTTTGAGTTCACAACAGCAGTGACAAAGTAATGCTAAAAGGATTTGTGTAAATATTACCTCATTATGCACATCTGGAAATAATTTAGCTGCTCAAAGGCAGGACATTTTTTTTTTTTACCCGCGTTGAAAGTACAAACCCTCCTCGAGACGAATACACAGCCAAACACCAGGTGCTCAGAACGCAGTTCTGTTTTAGACAGTGTTTACAGTGTTTTGTAGGCACAGGATGTAAGTAAGAGAGATGCGGCTTTAGACAGAACATTCTGGACAAGCGCAGGATAATTTCTCTTTCTGATGCTTTTTGAAAGGTTCGCTTCAGAAGGAAAATGACACATTAAGCAGTACGTCATTATTCCTCCTGGAAATCTTTGTTTCTCCTGGCTACTTTGTGATCCCCAGAATATGTCCTACAAACATAAATGCACTGAGGAATTCTGGGTAAACGTGATGGACATTCGGCAAAATGATAAATAAAGCGAATAAACATTTAGCTGTGCAGGCTTTGGTATGAAGCACAAAATCAGTCGAATCAGGGAAACAGGACTTTCCTAAAGACCATCATTTTGGAAAATTGATGTTCCCATGCTTGTTTGCTGAGACATCAGAATGAAATCATTGACATGCAAAACGAACCGTATAATTTTGGGGGGTGTTGTGGCCCTTTATTCAGAAAGTTAACTGAAGTAATTCATATCCTCCAGACCCAAACACTTCAATCAGTAGTTCACAAGGCTCTACAAAGTGTAAAATCTGAAAAATTTCCTCATCGCTGCGGCTGGGAGTCTCAGGCAGGCTAGAGAATACCAAGCAAGGCTCTGATATAATCAAATTTGTTCACCCCCCCCCCCCCAGGCCCATTGGGATCCTTATGGATCCCCCTTGGGAAAGTGCTACTAACTCACTTAAAAGTAAGGACGGCTGCTGTCAGTGGTAGGTGTGTTGTTTTACATTATGTACTGTAGTCCCAGTTCAATCAAATCTCCTCTGAGTGTGTGCGGCAGCATACTTTTTGGGGGGGGGTGTGCGTTTATATTTTGAAATCCATGATAGAACATCATTCAATTATTTCTGTGTCTGTATAACTTATAATTGGTCCATATAATGGTGGACTGTGGAAGCGCACATGAACAAGGCAGGGCAGTGTGATTGGGGAGGAGGGCCGCAGTGTGACCAGGGTGGAGGGCCGCAGTGTGATTGGGGAGGAGGGCCGCAGTGTGACCAGGGTGGAGGGCCGCAGTGAGATTGGGGAGGAGGGCCGCAGTGTGACCGGGGTGGAGGGCCGCAGTGTGATTGGGGAGGAGTGACCGGTGTGGAGGGCCGCAGTGTGATTGGAGAGGAGGGCCGCAGTGTGGGAGGAGGCTCATGTCCACTTGTCTCTGATCTTTTCAGAGACTTTGATGTGCTATATTCACTCCTAATAATCATAAAAACAACGGTTGAAAGGGTTCAGAACAACCTATAAAAGATAAGCATGAATATAGTATATATGATGCATAAATCATACATTTCGTGTGCATAATTCAGGAGTTTATGAATAGTTTTATCAGCTTGCGTTAAATAATTTGCAGATGAATTTTATTGTTCATCGCTGAATTCTTTATGATGTTGCTCTAAAAGGGACCTGGGCACAGGCTGGGCGTTCCCCCCCCCGTTTCCGGGGTCAATTGATAGAATCGTCATGATAAGCAGGGTGGAGCCACATCATAGAAGTGTTGATATACTCACACTTCTCACATTAATAGATATTACCATATCACTCTTCTTTTGGACATTGAGTATTTATGTTGTTCGGGAAATCTGTGAGTTACGACACCCAGCGAATCTAAAGGGCCTAAAAAATAAAGGCTATCTTACAATCTGTGATCACAGGAGACAGCAAAATATAACTCTTACAACAGTGTTCAGCCTGGCTGAAAATTAAACATAATTTTGCGGCTGTTCTTGCATTCTTGGTCTGTTCCAGGCGCTGCACGGCTGCTGGAGGTCTGTCAGACAGGCATCTGTGGCTTATTGGCCAGAGAGTCAGTTAAATATTGATGGACAAAGGAAACATGTCTAGACACAGCGTCTTAACTAACTATCTTATAATGAATTGATGTACCACCATTTTAAGTATAAATCCAGACGTCTGTTAGAAAATACCCATTATGTCTGTGAGCTGAATGTATTATTACTGAGACAGCAAGGGATTTTTTTTTTTGATAAGGCGTGGGGTTCATTAGCCAGTGATATGTTTTGAATTTGTGAGTGACAGGGGAAGGGGCCAGTGCCCCTGCAGCCCCGCTTCTATGAAGCAGGTTTACTCATCACCTTAGCTGCATGAGATACTGGTCAAGCAGACTGACTAGCTAACTGGGCTGTCCAGGCCATTGTTAGAATGTTGTTATTTCATGCACCACGCCACTCCATTTACTGAACGGGGGAGGGGGAGTCTGTGGACTGGATGGAAAACCTACTCAATAAATACGCAGGGCAAAGCACCTCTCCCTCTGTTGGGTCTGTGCAGCGTGGACAGTCTGCTGCTGGATTCCCCCAGTCTACTGACACCCCCACGTGTCTGTCAATTCAGGACCGACGGGTCTGTGCCACCTGACCTCTCTGGAATGCTGCACCTGTCAGTGAACCCAGAAACCCGCAAGTCCAGACCATCAGAGGACTCCACACAAGGGGCGATTCTAGGATTCTAGGTGGGAGGGCATAAGGGGGGCCCATATTTCATACAGAGGTGCTCAGCTTATCATTAGCCAATGATATACTTTGAATCGAGTGACAGTGGAGGTGACACCAGTTATCTTCCAGCTGGGTTCAATGTCCCACTCCTACTTGACTAGACAAACATTTTTGTTGCGATTACAGTTTTAAATTCTAAACAGAGGACAGAGCAAGGTGCCAAAGTGGCTTTAAATCACACCGAGCCCCCCCACTCCCTGCTAATATAATTTTTTTCTGAAGAATGGGTCTTCTCTGAGCCCGGCAATTACCAAAGAGACAAGAGAACTGGAAATATTTTGAGTCCGGCAGCAATTTCCTGGTTGCTCAGATGGAGAAAACTGAACCAGACTAATTTCTGCACCAAGCGAGAACAGAATGACTGACACACCTGTTGGAGAAGCTTTCCTGGCCTCCGCCAGCTACTCCTCGCTTTATGACTTAACTCAGCTTATTAAATTTGTAGTGCTGTTTGGTTCCCTGTTCTATGCATCTCTTGTGGGTTTAGCTTTGTACCGTTTTCACTGAATTTAACCCCTTTTTGGGACTGCAGCTCATCGCACTGCCCTATGAATAATGCACACAAAGATTAAACTAGTGTGCGTGATGTTGGTGATATTAGTTTGATGTTAATCAGTGGTTTTCCACCAAATCCACAGTACCCCCCCCCCCCCCAAGTTTTGGATTTTCGTTTCATATCGCCACCTGTATGTCTGAGTCATGTAATTGCGGGCTTTATAATTAGCTGACAATAGAAGCAGGTGCATAGGTGGTGGAAAAGAACAGAAGTGTAGCATGGCTTGGGGGGGGGGGTGTCTCAGGACCATGTGGTGAAGCATCACTTCAGAAAAATACAGAGAGTTGTTTAAAGAAATTTGACTGAGTGTAAAATGTACGGCATTGCGGCCCACTGGGCTGCTCTGTTACCTCACATCGCCAGGGTTGTGAGTTCGCGTCCCTCCCCTGCTCTGCGTGGGGGCAGTTTGCAGGTTCTTCACGTGTCTGGGTTCCCCCATTTCCTAAGAAATGCAGTTAGGCTACCTGGCTTCCCCACACTGCTGCTGATGTTGCTGATGATTCTGTCTCAGGATATATCCTACATCCCATATTGCCATAGGGTGACCAAACACTGTGATGACATATTTCATCAAAACTGAGTTATGCCTGAAACTGGGTCTCTTGGCCTCTGTTTTATCTCATGACAAATTGTCTTCCTTCAGTTATGCTCAGTTTTGAATAAGTACACTATTATTTTCCTACTTACTACACACATGGTTGGACAGTTTAAAAACTCTGAAGCTACTTTTCTCAGTGTAGTTACTGTGTTTTGCCTCATTAGGACAGTTTAATGGACTGGTGTCCCATTCAGGACGTCCCCCCTCACCAATGCCCTATGCTGCCTATTATAGGCTCCCAATGTCCACCTAAAACCCTGTCCAGAGACGATGGATGGATGGATGTAAGGATGGATTTGTTTCGTGTTCCACTAACCAGCCAGCATGGTGTAATAACACACACCTGACGAATCTGGCATCTGGGTCCCTCCAAAGGTTCTTCACGCTGAATCGAGACCCAATGACAGGGAAAGTCCCAGCTGTGGTCAGTCCACAAATAAGCTTTCATTCCCTGTCAGAGCTCAGCACCAGACTGAGAACTGCAGGCGAGTGTTTGTCGGGTAATTTCCCTGGCAGCTCCAAACAAACAGTGTGACGGGGCAGCGGCCAATCAGGCGGATGTGAACATCGCAGGGACCGTGACTGTGTCATCTGATGACTTTGCTAATTTAATAGAAAGGCCGCAAGTCAAATAATACATGACATTGAGGCACTCAAACAGATTAAATGAAGGCCTCTAGTCACTATTCAGAGCCACAATACTCCCAGAAGAATGAGCTGATGTTTTCTGTGTTATGTGTTATCGTTCACCCTGCGACTACGGAATTGGTTGAAGTGTTTGGAATCGCTTCTTGGTCATGCCGGAGAGGCCTGACACCTGCAGGACACACTTGGCTGAATAATACCGTTCATTCAGAACCTTTGTTTCGGGGTTGGCGTAGGTTTTAGTGAGCTGCTGTTTGAATTGTCTGAGGAGAGATGGGGCAGGTCGTCTTGGGTAGGACAGCTGAAGGACCGCGATGGTTTATATCCGTCCATTTTTCAAGGATAAAAGTATAAAGTGACGTTTTCTGTAAACCGGGAAAGAGTCACTTATTCTCCTGGAAATCTGGGGTGTCTTGGCAAGACTGGTTTTGCTAACTCGCTTCCCAAGAACGAACTTGGGGTGCAACGAATTATGGGATTGGTCTCGTTCAGTGAGGATGCAAGTGAGGTGTTCTCGATATCTGCGGCTGGGCGAGAATGACATCCAGCGATTTTTACCATCCTCCGTACTCCTGTTCTCGGAACTGGGAACTGGTCTTTGGCAGTGGTAAATTATGTAAAACGGGAACATGAGAACACAAGCATGGTCAAGTACACTTATTGCAAAACAGCTCTTTGCCCATTCCTATGTCACATGGTTCTGTTCTCCAATCCGAACAGAGGGATTCTCAGCAGCATCCAGTAGGAGGAGCCCCATTTCCAGGCCACACCCACACAGATTTATGCCTGGAGGTAATAAAGTAGCCTCTCTATGTACAGTTACATTTTCCCTGACGCAATTCAACTGCAAAGAGAAAAATCATTACGATGTGTCTTTTAAGTCATGGGAGATTGGGCGCATCCTGAACTTTCTCTTCCTGTCTGTTGTGGATACTTCTGCAGATTAAAAATACTGCCAACTTCCCCCAACATGCTCCAAGTGTCGCAGTGTCATTTCAAAGATGTAATTTGTACCCTTCATACTCCAGGAGTCCGTCATTTCTGCATCACGCCTTTTGCCTCCTGGTGACCCAGTGGTCCGTTAACAAAATGAAGAGATTCCCGAGGCCTCCTTTTCGATGATTAATACAAAACCGTCCAACTGCCTCGTTTATGATGCTGTGACGTGCACCACCTTGGGAAGTAGGGTACAGGTGCCTCTGTTGTTGCAGAGAAATGGACACTGGGGAGATTTCTGGCATCGTTGGCCACCTGGTAGCTTACACCAGCAAAGCCAGATGTTTAGTTAGTGTGCTTCCAGGATGGGGCGAGTTTCATTTCAGCTAACGGGACATCTGCTCCCTCTTCTTGGGGTGCCCGCGTTTGAGGGGAGCTTAATAATCGCCGACAGGGTCCTAGCACAGTTTTTAATCAATATAACCTCTCTCTGTTAATGAGGATTGTGATACGTGGAAGGAGGCCGTTTAATGCATCTCTACCAGCATGGAGTCCCTTAACAAAGTCAGTTAAACAGCCGCTAAGACTTTGCATGGATGTGTGAGGATATAACACTGCAAAATGCAAGCCAGAGGGCAGCACGCCAGTGAGAATTGCTCAGTGAGTGTAACCATTAGTGGGATAGGGTCAGGGTTAATGCAAAACAACAGGGGTTTCGCTGTTGTACCTTTGAGTGGAGAGTGAATTGTTTGAGCAAAATATCTGGCTGATAATTGGCTTTGGACTTGCTTTGCATAAAAACAAATTATGATGTAACACTGAAGGGATCCTGTCGCATCACAAAAACACTACATTGGTGTGAGAAGTGGGACTAGAACCTGTGTGAGCGAACATGGGGCTTGCCTGTATGCACATGGTGATGGGGTTAATTCCGCATTCCAGGGTAAATGCACCATTAATAACCCAAAACCACCATTCAGCTGCTAAAAATCCTGTTCGGTTTCTCTCTTTACCTTCAAATCGCTTTTTCTGAAAAAAAAATTATTTCTTCTCCTCATTTTCTTCATCTGCACAATTTTTGATAGGCAGTCCCGTCAGGATCTGAAATATGAGAATCTTAGTTTTTTATTTTAATGTTAAGCAGTTATCTTGCTGTATTCTAGCCTAAAGGCCTGCGTAAGATGTGATTTTTTTTTTTCTGGCAGGCAAAAATAGAACATGCTGATCACTTTGAAATTTCAGTCAGCCATGTTGAAGGCGCCTTCGCTTGGTGTTGGGGTCGATGCCGGCCGCGTGTTGACCTGTGTTACAGAAGCGGAGTGTCATTTATGGCCCTAGTGAGTTATGGCGCTGGTAGCTTTTTTAACTCTTAGCTTTTCTTCTGCTCAGTTGCACTGTTAGTTGTGTTTCATAGAGTTAATGCATCCATCCAGCGGTGATAGGGTTTTAAAAGTAAATGGACTGTAAAGGAAATTGTAGTTGTAATAAAATCAATGAATTCGGGTCACTTTTAGTAAATCGAGTAGAATGTTTGCCTTTATTTAAATAAAAGAAAATTTTGGGGTTTATAATTGGCACCCAAACTCACTATATGAAGCTCATCGTAACATCAGGGGTGATTCGAGAATATTTAAAGGTGGGCACCTCAGAGGAGTCATAACTCACACAGGGGGGCCAACCTTAACATTAGCTAATGATGTGTTTTGAATCGGTAAGTGACAGGGGAGGGGCCACTCCAGGGGACCAATCAGATTTCGGCTGAGGGCAGTGCCCTTGTAGCCCCGCCCCTATATATATACAGTATATACATTGAATCTTGTAGTGTTGCTGTCTAGTGCACTATACTTGTTAAGAGCAGCGGAACAGGCCTGGTGTCGTAACTCACTTGGGGTTTCAGGGGATCCATGTTGTTGGTGTTAGAAAGCAGAGTGTGACAGATGGCCTTTTATAAATGACAATAACAGTAGTTTTCCAAGAGCTGGCCTGCTGGCTCACTGGGCACCACTGCAGGTCGATCCCCTGGGGCTGGGGATTCACATCTGTGCTCCTGAGTACGCAGGTATTGCAAAAGACAAAATCTGTCAAAAAATGCATGACTGGACATCCTGACATTGCTAAGCAAAGTGTGTGTGTGTGTGTGTGTGTGTGTAAGCGGGTGTACCTTACCTTATGGAGACACAAGTTTCCACAACATGATGAATACCTGTTTTTTTCTCGTATGGGGACCAGTATCCTGTCTGTGACTGCAATGGAAAAAGCTAAAAATGCAATAACTCTTGTATTTTGCTTGATTACTTATGGTTATGGTTAGGATTGGGTGGGGGTTAAGGTAGTCATAGTTAGCGTTAGCATTTTTCCCATAGAAATGAATGAACGGTCCCCATAAGGATATGTTTACCCGACATTTGCATGCGCGCGCGCGCGTGTGTGTGTGTGTGTGTGTGTGCGTGCGTGCGTGTGTGCAGGACTGCACAAAGACATGACCAGACCCTTGAAGAATTCTACTGAATGGGCCCCCTCCCTTCTCCAAAACAAAGCTACTGTTATCCACATTGACATACTCATGCCCCCCCGAGCCAGTGGTGATTCTAGATCATTTCAACTGGGGAGGGCAGTTGTTCTGTTAGGGGGATCAGATGCATTTGACCTTAATGTCCTCCATGAATTACTTACGCTAGATTGCCAGCATTAGGAAGCAAAAGACAATTTTGAAAACCAGTGTTATTTATGCAGTGCTTTGCAGTGACATTTTACAGTTTTTACCAATGTGTACTTAACTCTGATTCCTCGTTCAGACTGTCTTGCTTCCACAAGCTTGATTATCTTTTTCTGTCGTTAACTTTGCTTTTCACCAAGTGAAGCCACTCGACCGCCCGGCTCACCCACGTTAAGAGACCGTCAGGAAAATGTGCTTTATGTCTGTGTTTCGCCTGCTCCAAGTGCACAAAATTTCAGTCCACATATGTAAATGCAAATAAAAATAATAGTAATAATAATAAAAATACATTTATGTCTGACCCAAGTAGCATACATCTTTAGGGGCCACAGGGGGGGTCCATCATGGATAATGTCAGAGGGGCACTGACCCCCCCCCCCCACGCCTCTCCCCAGATCCTCCCTTGTCCCTAGTGTCTGGGCCCCTGAAAGTGTGGCCGCCCGTGGGGGGGGTGCCGGGGGTGGCCGGGCTCCGGCCCCCCCGCCCGGGTGGGGGGGGGGGGGGGGGGGGGGGGGGGGGGGGG
>JAODJX010000043.1:11961948-11983073 GCA_026776945.1 Isichthys henryi
TGTCTGGGCCCCGGTAAGTGTCCCCCCCATTATGTGTCGTCCCGTGGGTGCCCACGATCAGGCACAACATCCCGGGTGCACCCCCCCCCCCCCCCGAGCATGCTGGAATAGGCTTCAGGCGCACCGTGACTCTGTAATAGATATGCATTTGCAAGATGGAGGGAATAATGGTGAAAGTCCCCCATTTCATGTGCTTCCCTGATCTGAAGTAGTTCACTCTCCCTTCCCTCCCCAGAGATTGCTGGGTTTTAATACTGTTATGTGGCATAAACATTCAGCGTCTGCGCAGCTCCGAGATGAGGATCTCAGCTCCTCGTCGAAAGCTCTCAAAATATGTGTGACTAAATAGGCACTTGCTTGATTTTGCCTCGGGAATCGTAATCCTCCGCGGCACTTATCTGAAAGGCTTTTTTTTTCCTTCTAAGGGCTGTCAGCGATGGAAATTTTTAAACAGCTTGCTGTGAAATACAGTATTTTGTTCTAATAATTGTACACTGTAATGGGAGAGGAATTTAATTATTAGCACGATAACGCTAAACGTGTGAATCATCAAGTCGGCACGGAGCACGTTGCTTAACGAGGCGGCAAGACTCAGGGGAGTTCCGGGTTTTTCATAAAGATGTACACAAACAGGCCCCGCTCACTTCTGAGAGAGTCGCTCTGACTGCATGATGGACCAAGGAGGGAATCTGTCCCTTTAAGATGTGCGCTGTCCATCCTTCTGGAACGTACCGTCTATACTGAACCTGCGATGTGCTCCGCCTTTTCACTGCGATCCCGCCCATTTCCATTGACCGTTGTAGATGTTTATCGAAAAGAGCTCCGTGGCCTACACCAAAACCCATCAAGCCCATAGCACATATCGAGACGGATCCGACAGCATATTGGAAATGGGTGTCGCTGGAATGTTTGGGCCAGGCCCCAGCCACCTGCCTGCTTCACGATAACTGATCTGGCCGTTATCCTTCCCAAAGGCACTTAAAGATGCTTAATATTTCACGGCTGACCCAGAAGGACCCAAAGAGGCTGTTTGTTTTGAAATCTTTTTTTGCGATTGTAACTGAGCCACGCTGCAGAGGTTTGCGGTGCGGGGGAGGTGGGGGGGGGGCAGATCCTTTCTGTGGCAGCAGCACTTCTAGGCTCTTGGAGCTTCAGCGGTTCCTGGAAATTTCCCCATAAACAGCGGAGACTTAAATGCTCACCCGTTCATTGAATATCCTCTTCCCCGCAAACCCAGCCTTTGTATTAAAGCTGAAATCGGATTTCACTATGCTTCACCACAAAGTGTTTGCCGTGTGGCTGCTATAACCTCTCATAAGCATTCGTGACAGTCTTCACAGTATTTATATTTATTCGACATGCCATTTCTGTTTGCATGGTATAGACTGAGGGTCCTAACTGAGGCTGCCCGCGCTGTGCCTGTCTGGGTCGGCCCGTTAATATAGCTCCCTGCTGCTCCGCCTTGTTTGCAGGCCCCGCCATGAACTATCGACTGGCTCGGTGTGAAGTGTATTCCCTCTGGAGATGGCCTGGCCAGTGCCGTTCGACCCGGAGCCGGAGTGTGCCGTGGGTGTGGATGGTGGAATTCGGAGTGTGTCGGTGTGATAGCAGCAGACATTCCGAGGGCTTGTCCCTGTGATTCTTGTGCGACGGATCAAAGTGTGCAGGTCTTCAGAGGCTTGTGTTGCTGTGTTTGTAGAGCAAAGCCGCAGAACAGCGTAGGCCTGGTAACCGTAACAGTGACGCGCCCCACCCCCGTATCCCAACAGTCAAATCTCACCTGACAAACAAAAACGAAACTTTATTGGCCACTTGTACAAGTACATCGGAATGCTACTTTTCACATGCGTTTCACATTCCTTTTGCGACAAAGATACACACGAGAGCAAAGCTTGGGGTCAGAGCATAAGGTCAGCCAGCTCACAGTGCCTCTGGAACAGTCTAGGGTCAAGGGTGTTGCTCACGGGCCCAACAGTGGCATCCTGCCAGCCCTGGGATTCGAACCTACGACCTTCCATTCACAGCCACAGAGTCCTAACTGGCTGAGCGGCCCACTGCTAAAGCTTGTGATGAAACGCCACCATGACCATGAATGTCTGGGAGGGGACCCAAGTGACCAATCTGATTGGACGCCAAAGCCGTGCATACAGATGTTACGAGTGAGACCCTACAGCATAAATGTCGAAAAAAGTATAAATATTTCAGCAGTGCTGCTTTTTTTTTTTTTTATAAAAAAGTGCATCACCCATTAAACTAAAGACAAACTGAAACTGTGGTGAAATACTGAACTTTTCACTCAAACTTTAGCAAAAGTTGAGCTCTGAAGCCTCTCCAGATATGTGACCTTTCTCGAACTCTTCCTTGAACCCTCCCCGCCTGACATTTATTGTGGAGGTGTTTTCCTTTTTGGTGGCATGATTAAGCGAAATGTCTTGGCATAAATAGGCCGTTCTGTGCATCGTGCTCCCCTGCCGGAGCATCGGAATATGCTTACGTGCCCAAATTGCGGTTTGACGGCACAACGCAGTGTGTACGGTCGGGACGTACCCCAGCTCGGCCGGCACGCCATGGCCTCGGCCCGGCACTGGGCACGGGCAGCTGATGCGAGCACGTTTCTGGATCTCCGCGGTCCATTCACAGATACTGGAAGATGAGTGTGAGCGAGATCACACGCACAGATGCTGAGGCGCATCCGACAATGCTGAGTGCTGTTGCTAGGTAACCCCGCTGCCAAGGTTCCGGATTTTGGGTTGGGTAGAGGAAAATGTAAGTGGACAGGTTAGAGGTTACAAGGTTTAAATTTGGGGTTTTAATATGACTAAATTCAGATTCAGATATACAGAGCCAGTCAAAAGTTTGGACACACCCACCCATAAAGAGGTTTATTTGTACTATCCTCTACATTTTACAATAACTGTAAAGACATCAAAACCATAAAATAACATATGGAATTAGACACTGACAAAAAAAAGTACAAACAAAAAAATTCCTTTGTTGTGGGGGGGGGCAGCTCCATGGGTTGGAACTAAGAAGGTTCAAACAGGAGCTGCAGTTCAAATCCCGTGGTCGGTGGAGTGATCCCACCATTAGGCCCATCAGGAAGGCCCTTAACCCCAATTGCCCAGGGACAGGCTTACCCTACTTTCTCCTCTATGGAGGTGGCCTCCTGTGATGCTTTCCCAGCTGTCCTGAAGGAGCTCCCGCATATACTGTATGCTGGGCACTCATTGGCCGCTTTTCCTTCACACTCTAGTCAAACTCCTCCAAAACCATTTTTTCTGTGTATAGGTCTACTGGCCAGGTCATGTGATGTGACATTATCACTCTCCTTTGTAGGTGACTTGGCGTGTCCAGAATTTTGACTGGTGTTGCATATAGGTCCTTAAGACTCTGAATAGCTTTCAGCTGGCAAAGCTAATACATTGTTTCCATAACCAGTCCTCAGATCACACTGGATAGATCCACATTTTTGTTTTATCCCAGTTCCCAGAACACCTGACCTAAGCAATCATGACCTTTAAATAGCTTTCAGGTGTGCTGGGTACTGGGATAAAACAGAAATGTGGATCCGTCCAGTGTTGTTGGGTTTGGTTTAGGAAACACTGAGTTTATATTTTGTGAGGCCTGTTATCAAACAATATCTCATTGTGTGAGTTTGGACCTGCACTGATGACCCAAAACCATACAGGTTGTTATTTTTCACTAACAAGTTTTCATGAAGGTTTTTCTGAACATCAACAGCATAAGTCAATCTCTGAGCCGTACATTGCTTGGCTTAGCCCTTTATTGCTGTGGATAGTACGTTTTAATGCCTAAAAAGTCAAATTTGGAACTGATTTAAAGCATCGAGGGTGGAACCCCAAAATACATGTTATGTAGATATTTATGTGATACAAAACAAAGGAGCCTAAAAATACCTGTCATGCAGGTATTTATGTATTATAAAAAAGGAGCCTAAAAATACCTGTCATGCAGGTTTTTATGTAATATAAAACAAAGGAGCCTAAAATATCTGTCATGTGGGTATTTATGCATTATAAAAAAGGAGTCTAAAAATACCTGTCATGCAGGTTTTTATGTAATATAAAACAAAGGAGCCTAAAATACCTGTCGTGGGTATTTATGTAATATAAAACAAAGGAGCCTAAAAATACCTGTCATGCAGGTATTTATGTAATGTAAAACAAATGAGCCTAAAACTACCTGTCATGCAGGTATTTATGTATTTTGTGTGTTTTCAGTTAAACATCTGCTGTTCTCATGAGCAGCCTGGCTGATTATGTTGTTCCTCCAGAGCTCCGGTAGTTCAACAAGTAGGATGTTGGGCTAACAACACAAAGGTTGTGCGTTCACATCCCAGGGGACACACAAAAATTATAACACTTCCTTCTACGTAAGCATCATAAATATGAATAAAATGTTTCTGTTCTTAAGTGGTTTTATGTTATACCCAGCTCGTCCATTCCTCCCGTGTGCCACGCCCCCTGGTTTCCCCCGTGTGATTCCCCGATGGTACCCAGCTGTGTCCTGTTCTTGTGATTGCTCCGTCTTGTATTTAGTCCTGGTCTTGCCTGTTTTCCTTGTTCGTCATTGTGGTCTGTATGGTATGTCCCCCCTGCCAGCACCCAACTCCCCAATAAACCCCGTTTTGCCCCGTATTCCGCCTGCCTGCCTGTCCCTTACCCGCCGACCCGCACGATCGCCGCTCGCCCAGCCACGAAACGTGACATTTTACTTACTAATTTCCTTTAATTGTTAATTTTGATAAAGAGGGGCAGATAGAATATTGAGCATTAAGAATATCTGTTGTAGAGGTATGTATATCTGGTGTTTTTAAATGCGAACACAAAAATGCAGACTGATCAATAAACGATCAATGAATTACAAAACGAACGAGTTCTGTAAAACGTGTGACTGAATAAATCCAAATTATTACATATAAAATATCATTACGTGCACTAAATATTTTTTAATATAAGATTATTTTTCCAAGTAAAGTTTGTTTTATCTTGCTTTCAGCAATATTTATTATTTTGTTGAATGCTAATGTAGATAAATTAGTTGCCTTTGACACCTCAACATAATTCCCCCTCAAAGAATACGTTGGTAAATGTATATAGCATATATTTGATGATAAATGTGTTTTAGACAGGGCTATTTATTCTGTGACATACAGCCTAGGTTTGTTTTCTGACATGGGAGCATACGTGTTAAACGGAAGCTTACGAAACCTGGAATCAAATGTGTGACATTCACTGTTTACACATTTAATAATCCTCATTGCCTTTTCATGTTGCTTGAAAAACGAAACCAAGAGGCTGGACGTCCAGATGCCCGCAGTGCCAAGCACCAGTGAGGTGCCATCTTAAAGGTCACCGTGCAGCCTCCAATCACAGGCATCGAGGTGTCTGTGAGCCGTTCTCCCTGAGAGATGGAAGTTAGTCAAGCCGGTGAAATATACAGCCATCAAAATGTGCCGGGGAAAGTAAAGGATTCTGTTTTATTGTGAGTCGTTGTTGGCATAACAACGGCAATGAAAAAAATAATTATCATAATTTACTGTGGACACAGGGATGCGTATGGAAAAAAGCAACTGAAATGGAACTACTTAGCATAGATTTTGTACACATTTACATTTTTACGATTGAATCATTGCAAATAAAACAACCAAAAACAAAACATAACAAAGAAAACGACAACATTTGGGGCACTTGCTTGAAAGCTACAGCAGTGTATTTACAGTGCATCTACCGTTGTTTGCAGTGGCAGAGAGGAGGTCTGACCGTTCCTTTCGCTCCCTCCGCCACACAGCTGTGGCTCTGCCCTGCAGTCTACCTATTTGTCTGTTGCATGTGGTTGCAGGAATGCGGTGGTACCGGGGTCCGCAATGCTTTTCGACAGTAGGGGTTTGCAAAGGCTGAGATCTATACTGTTATAGTGCCTCTCATCTCCATTCATCCCTCAATCACTCCACCCCCCTCTCCCTCGCCCCTATCCCTCTCTGTAAGGTGTGCTTGTCTCCTTACCCCCCACTGCGGTCTATCGTTTTTCAGTTTAACATCTCAGGTTTCATTCTCCGATGGGCCTGGCGCTTCATGCCAATTAATCTCTTGGCGCACAGCACTTTGATATGAACCACCTCGTGGTTTTTTTTCCCTAATGTTACCTCTGCTGCTAATCCCACCTGCTCCTCCCTTGCCATCCTTAATAGAATAGAGGCCCGCGATGTTATGCTTGAGAATTACAGTTGCTGTGGCAACCGCTGCAGGTCCAGAGAACAGTATTTATTTTTTTTTTTTGCCTATGGATCCAGATGGGAAGACCAGCCTGGGTTGAGATCGCCCCCTTCAGGAGGGACACTGCACCTTGCTGCAGTCACACCCCTAAGTGTATCCACCATGGCGACTTCACAACCAAACCTGCTAAATGGCACGGGTTCAAGTCCTTTTACTCTTTTTTTTTTAGCCTATCCTAAAGCTGAGATATTGTTTAAAATTGTTAACATTAAAAATAAAAACAACTGGAAGGTAACGATGTGCAGTGGTCACTTTACATCAAAGTAGAGAGGCCTGACACAGAGGGAGAGGGCAATCTGAAGAAGAGTACAAAGGAGACAGGATCAAATAAACAGATATTCAGGGTGGCTCACAAAAGCTTTTACTTTTTACTTTGGCTCTTCAAAAGAGAAGAAATCATGGCCCAACACGCAAGACCAGGGGACAAACTGCTGTGACACAACGCAACAGTTGTCCTTTACTCGCAGAAAATTAGCCTCAATGTATGACCAGCCTAAATCCTGGATCTGAACAAACACCTCCGCCTCCATCCTTATCTAGTGCCGGTGATGGTTGATGGGGGAGTGGGGTGTTCGTGGGGGGAGGGGAAGGGCCTGTTATGTTTTCATTGTTCTATTCTGTAGAATGTAATATCAAGGCCAGCACTGACTTTTCCATAAGTACCACTGCTGTCTACTTTACTGGGAGTATCGAACGAGACGTTCTGAAGGGTTCACCGGCAAAGACGGTTCTCAGACACGAACTGGTGATGTTGTGCGCTATGAATTAGTTATAATGTCGTAATGAAATATTCTGCCATCGACTAAACCGCTGCAGTAAAAATGGTTGGGGTGCCTTTTCCTTGAATGTACTCATGCACTATGCATGATGGCACAAGGAAAATGCGCAAATGTATTGAGGTGATTATTTTTTTTAAAGCAAAATTACCCCCCCCCCCTCCTAGAGTGTATGACACAGGCAGACAGAATTTAATTTAGAAGCAATTATAATATAAATGTGAAGTTTGACCTAATGGAGTGCTGGTTTATAATTCATTCTGACTGCATGAGACAACTGTGATTAGAGTGGGGGGGGGGGACCTCCAGAGACTTTAACTGCGTACCCAAGGCACCCTTCCTGGCGGGGGGGGGCATTGGGAGGTGATGACAGCGGCTTTTTAAAGGGCCAGTGTCCCTTTAAATAGACCATGGACAAGTACGACGTGCTTGTATATATTGATGACTGTTGCTAACCCCAACATGTTAAGGGGGGTGATGATGTATGTATGAAGGTGATGTATAATTAATGCATCCAGCACCAAATCCAGGAATTCTGCATTTCAGCCAATGCTGGATCTAAAAGGCGGTCAGTAACTTTTATGGTACACATCCCCCCCCACCAAGCACCAAGCCCCAAGTCAGTAAGTTCTTCCATCAGCACCCTCCAGGTTATTGGATTATTGATGTTACATTGTTTTTAATTGTCTCTCGTTTCTCTTTTGACTATAGCCCCTACAAACAACAAACCTGCCCCCCCATAAATATTACCAGCCCTGATCAAAGTCTTCTACAGGCGATATTGGTTTCTGCTAAAATATTCAGCCTGTATGTCAGGTATGTAAGAAGGCTTTCTTGGTGTTGTGGCTGGTCTTACTTTCCATTCACAGTTCTTATGACTTGGTCCCTCCTCCTCTATAATCTGATTGGTTCAGAGAGGTAACTAATCATTTTTTCATTCTGCCCTCAGAACATTTTTGCGCAAGTAAAACTCCCATAAGTGCTGAGAATTTCCCCGGACTGCAGTTGTTAGGAGCCGGTAAGCGTTCCGTCCAGAGAGTTGGAGGTCCCATCCTTCTGCCAACATCTTCCGTTTCCCATTTATCTAACCTCCGCTGGGGTCTGGTTGGCGAGGGCGGCTGCTCACACCTTTTCTGCATGCATATGGGCGTGTGCATGCATGCCTGTCTGTTTACTACAAAGCCGAAGATCCTGGGAAATTTCTGCTTGTGCCCACTGGCCTGTCACTCACCTTCCTCTCCCCAGAGCCCATTCGTCAAATGCTCAGAGAGAACAGACCTTCGTAACGATTGGAGGCTGGGGTATTGCTGGATTGATCTCTGGCCAACAGAGCAGCTATCGGCACACGGGCGAGAAAAGATGGGCAAAGATCCCCAATTCGGCATAAGTCGATGGGGTCAGAGAGCCAGGGTCACCATCTAGGAAATAAGTAAACAAAAACAGCAGCCCCTCACCAAACAGCTGTTCCTACCTGAATTCCCACATTGGCTTGGTTGGCTGTGTGGAATTCCTGTAATTCTCATTGTGAAACACAGTACTCTGGAAAACCATGCGTTTCTGACAGCGTGAGAGAATGGCGAGTTTGCCTGATTTTTCGGTGTCGGTGTTACAGCTTTATCAGCTTTTATTTTTGTGCCCTTGGGGTAACCCCCTGCTGCGGGGGGGGGTCACCTCTTCTGTTGTTTGGATGGAGGCACCTATGTCACTGGGATTTTTCTTTTTACGCTTCTACAGAAACACATTGTCCCTGTGAATCCTTGTTACACCCCCACCCTCTGAAATCCAGGCATTCTTCTCCCCTCCCTTGGGAAGACAGACTCTGTGTTTTAGAGAAGTATGTGCACGTCCCAACACAATCTTACCAGACACAAGCAGTAAAAATCCATTGCTATCAAAAGAAAATTACAACACTTAACCTTAAATCTTTTTTAACTACCAGAACCTCATCAACTAAGTAAATCACCTCCTTTGTAGAGCTGGTTATTGTAGAGAGAGCAATGCCTTCTGAATTTCTTTTACCCGGGATCTCCCTCTCTCTCTCTTTCTTTCTCTCTTCCGATCTCATGCTTATTCAGTTATTCTGTTCTTACCCCATTAAATGGATTCACAGCTGTGCGGTAGAGACTCATTAAATTTCACCGTCACGCAAAGCCATTGTTAATTACCATAATAAAACAAAGGCAGTTGGTGCGCTGGTAAAGAATCTCACCGATTAGTTAATCTGCCCTAATCATAGAGTTACATATAGTTTAGCCAGAAGGATCAGATTATCGTTATGTCATATAAAATGTTTAATCACGAAAAAGCTTCTGAACTTCGTAAAGTTTTTTCAACCTCTGCTTTTTCACAATAGTTCTTTTTTATATGTAAGCATATATCGACATTATCCCCCCCCCTCATAAGTGTCTGCATTTTCTTTTGCACCTGAATCCACGTGCTGTCATTTGCCTGCGGTTAATTTGCTTGTTTGCGGGCTGCGCTGCTCTCCCTTATCTACACACACAGAGCCCCGCAGACACCCGCAGCGCCGCCTCCCCCCCAAAAAGGCTTTAACTCTAATCAGCTCTCTGGGTCCGCCGCCAGTATCTTTCATGTTTGTGAGGCTAAAATAAGCGACGCGGCCGGTTACTTGGTGAACATTAGGCGCAGAGAACAAGGCATAATCAAGATATAATGAGCAAAAGAAGACAGCTTTATTAATCGGGCTCCGGCGGGGGAGGGAGTCAGCCGCGGCCAATTCCCGGTCAGGGTCCCATTCTGTCGCCGGGTAAATAAGCACTGGCGGGGCGGAGGGAAAGACGCGCGGCTGTCATCTGTTCTCTGACTGCGGGGTTAGTGCATGGCTGACGCACAGAAAAGAAAAGCTGATTCCGATTAACGATCGACGTCGAACTGACTCGAATAATTAATCACGTTGCTTAATTGCTTAATTACAACTGATATGCGGGCCGCAGTGATTGGAATCGTCCCAAGCCGTTTGATCCGTGCGTGCTGGTTGCTGTAGACCCGCTTTTACTGCACCTGCATTAGAAGAATCAGGATTTGACGATGTGCAATTCTTACTCGAGGAACCAAGATGGGTTTCTTGGTAACGGATTGATTTCACAATTGCTCTCTGCTCTCCTCTCAGGCATAAACCCTGTCACAGTGTACAAATATTCTGTGCATATGGTAAAATAGCTACAAAAACGTAAATACACTGCAGAAGGAATTGTAATGTTATAAGGTCATACTATTTTTATCATGCAAGTTTTGCTATGCTTTTTGGTAACATTGCTTAATGCCTTAATCTATCCGTCCCTTTTCATAACAGCGTGTGAAACCACAATAAAATTACCTTTTAGTCACTTGTGCCATCCGTCCGTCCTCTGACGAATAGTTATTGGTTGTTTAAATCCCATAATGCAGTGTGCCATTAGAGTTTGTATACGCCGCCTGGGGATTGTGGGTATATTACATTGATTAGGTGTTGTATTGCCCCTGAATCAAGAAAGACGGTTATTAAAGGCAAGCTAACTATTTGCAGTCGACTCTCATCTTCTGTAAGTCCTATCATGACAGATCCATCCATCTATCTATAAGAGCTTTAGAAATGCAACGGTGTAATGAGCCTGCAGCCTATCCCAGGACTTACAGGGCAGGGAATCCCCTGGGTGGAACGTCAGTTTAATGTCTTGAGTTCTGTCTTATCTCGCTAAAGCTTTTATAATTGCGCTGTTTGAAACCCATCGTTTTCTCTCTCCAAAATGATGCATGTATGTGTTTACTTGGGTGCCAATGTGATTAATTGAAAGCAAATCGTTCCGTTAAAAACCACGCCAAGACTCAGTGGCATCTCAATTGGCACATTACTGGAAATCAACTGGAACACAGCACAGCAGCTGGACACGTCTTTAAGCCAGTGCTGCATGTTTGTTAGGGTTAACGCTAAAAATATCATGTTAAAACCTGACACAGACACCTCAAGCCAAACAAAATGTTACATATTTCTTTTTCAGCTGCTGTAGAAAAAAGTATAAAAGGAAAAAGAGAGAAAACACATTTAAACTGTTCATGCATCAGCAGACTAAAATGGGCATTGGCTCATTCTCCAGTGAGGTCATTGTCAGTGTTTGGCTTTGCCTAAATAGGGAGATCTGAGCTTCTGATCCAGTCATCTCTTACAGTGTGGACCTCTAAAAGAGCAGCCCGGGTTCACCAGCTCGTCCAGGAGATTGGAGATTTGAATGATTAAAAAAAACCAATTTAACTCAGACTTGGTCTACTGGTTTAAGCAAGCTGGTATCTGCCCCACACCAGAACCCCTCATATGAGAAGCTGATCCATATTAAACTGGTAAGTTCACTCTTATTAGAGAATACAGTGCCTGTTTCCAAGGACAGTTTTCTAATAAGGCCTGGGTAAGATGTCGAGGAGCCCCAAACAGATCGATAAAAGTACTCTGAAAATCGCAGGCTGGCTGCACCTCTGCACGCTGGGTAATCCTCAGACTCCAGGTGTGTGGATGTGGTGATGGAGCTGCTTTGATACTTAATGATGGGGGCAGGACTTGCTGACTGCTGACCCCTTTGAGGTAGGACCCAGAAAACCAAGTATTGGATTGAGAGCTTTCACCGGTATCGAGCAGTTTGAGAACTGACGACAGGTCTGTTGCCTGTGTTGGGCCGATGTGTGGTCTGTTAATGGAAGTCCACGCTTCTATGTAGCATAGCAAAACAATGAAATATTTAAGCTGCTTTAAATCTGGGATGGCCTTGTGGCCCTTAGTGAACCTCAGACCGCCTTGACATTAATGGAACATGCCAGGATAATGAGAACTTTTTTTTGTTTGTGAGTGGCAGTGCGTTGGCTCACTGGGGGTGTCAACTCCCTCTAACCCAACCCCAGTGTAATTCTCTCAGTGCAATGACATGTCGTTCACTGGATGATTAAGTTGCCCTTTGAATGTGCCTACCCGGTGGTAGACTGGTGTGTCATCCAGGACACACCTACTTATGATGTAAGCTTCCTGTGGCAGTGAAAACCCTCGTCTATGAATCAGATGGTTTTGATTATTGAAGGTAATTGAACAATTATGAATACAGTAAAAACATTTATGCCTGCCAATTTGGTTTCATAAGCACCTCTTAAGACAAAGAATAAAATACTGAACGTGGATCCAAAAATGAATTGAAATGTGCATTAATAAACTTACGTAACTATATCTTTGAGTGGCCTAGTAGGTCCTTCAAAAATACACAGCATTTTGGTAGGTCCAAATGAGTATGTATGATGGATATATATGAGAACTTCAGTCACGGAACCACTGAGAGAAGGTTTGGGTCATGATGATGCACATGGTGCTTTAATGTTTTTGATCAAACATTAACATGCAGTCCAAGGTATGTTTCAGATCCTTAGTTTCAGCAGGGGGCACAACAGTACAATCATTGTGCTATCTACAGTATAGGACTAGGAGTACCTTTTGGGGGTAAATTATATCACTTTGTTCTTATTCAAAACGTTTTTGCTCAGCTGTGTTTTTCATATGTTAAATTTAAAAAAAAAAAAAACAAATGGAGTTGGATTTGTGTAGGTGTGTGTTTGAATGTTGCTGGCATTGCACTGTGAATCCAACTCATACTGCTGAATAATCAGGCCCAGAAGTAGATTACGTATAACAAAAAGGAGAGGACTAGAAAGAGTGCCTTGAGGAACACTTTAGGTAATTATCGAAGAAAAAGTAAGCTTGTGGTTTGCGAGGGAGACAAATTGCTGCCAGTCAGCCAGATAAGACTGAAACGATACCAGAAGCACTGTAGGCTTTGTGGTGATGAATGATCATAGAGACGACTTCAGCTTTGAGTTGACTAGTATCGACCGCTCTCTTTGGGCACTGACTGGCAAGGACCCCCAGAAGTAATGAATTTTATACTCAGCTCATAACATTAACTGAAGATCAATTTGGCGTACTTCTCTATGAGAAATTTCAGTACAGGTAGAGTGAGGTCAGTCATTACATACCGAAAGAAAATAATTTCAAAGGATCTAAGGAAGGAATATTAAACGTTATTTTATGTACTCTTGCAGGTATAGAATTTACTGATAAAAAACAAATATATGGTTTGTCAAAACAGTTAATAAAACAGTTAATAAAAAAGTTCTCATATCTCTGCTTTTTACAAAATGGAACTACTTTTTATGGTAAGTTGCTAATATATTCCCAACATCAATGACCATTAAAAATATTATTTGGACAGTATACGGGATGCTGTTAAAACATGTCCTTTTCTTGGCTTGTGAGTTGTTTTTTTTAATCGATTTTATGAAGTACACTACATGAACTTATTAACACATTTATTGTGCACAGCTTATAGAAATGGACTTTATTCAATTACTCTTAATTATTCAGTTTATAGTAGTTATTCGTATCTATTATACATGGAGATTATTCTCATAAACAACATATTCACTATGGAAACCTAATAAGAACAGTAACAGAAATATTCATTAACATATACAACAATAATGTTCTTTGTTTTATTGTGTATTTTGTTACTGTAGCTTGTTAGGCATTATGGGATAGCTCACTCTTATTGTTCATGGTTTATTTACACATATTATGTTTCTTCCCCAGACGATATCAAAAAAATAAATGTGTCTGGCTCAGCTTTCCACATTTTCCATGTCTTAGCATTTTCATAATTCCATAATTTATGCTGCCTCGTATCTGCAGGAAACCACAGGGTAGATGGTGATTTAAGTTCTGTGCAGGCATCTTTCCCTCCCGCTGGCAATAACAGACTGGTAATCAATAATAGGAAAATGATTTGCACACTTCGAAGGGAATCTTGCGTATTTAGCCGTGTGAATCTTGTCCTTTTGCTAACAGAGCAAACGATGTTACCGAATGAGGAAACTCTGACTTATGCTCCTATTAGACGGCTCTCCAAACCCCCAGAGATGCGCAGTTACCCCTTCATGTGTGTCGTGTAATAATTGCCCCGGCCTTCTGTCTTGCTTGACTGAAGAGTCCTACTTTTTCCACACTAGCTTCAGTAAACAATCAATTTCTCCTGAGCTTTTCCTTGTCGCCAAGGATGAGTAAAGGTCAACCACCATACAGAAGCTCCGTACACCTCATCGAGTTCAATCTGCAGGAGTGCAGGGGATTCACGTGGCGCTTCTACTGTGATAATAATGTGATATGCTGTTGTAAAAGCACACATAATAAGTACGTCACAGCCAGAGCCTCTTGGGGAGGTACTGCCAGAGCGTACTAGTGTAATGTATCCTCCGAGAAGATAGGTGGCGCTCATATCTATGTCCTAATGGTTTATGCTTGTTCTGTGCATGGCCCGTTATGGTCAATGTTTAGGAGAAATGGGCTGATACCAGGTAAAGGCAGGAAGAAAGAGAAGAGAAGGATAGTTCGTCACAGGAAATAATCCTGTGTATTTCCTGTTTCTTGTTTGATAACTTTTGCAAAAGACTAGCAAAAAATGGTTAGCTCCGTGGGTAGCACTGTTGCCTCAGGAGTTTAGGGTGCTGTGAGCAGAGCTTGTATCTTCCGTGTGGGGTGTTGTGGTTTCCAAAGACGTCAAGATAGGTGATTGGAAGTCACACAGTTGCCCATGATGTATTACTGTGTGTTTTCTGTAATGGACTAACATCATACCCACTGTGTTCGCTTGCCTTGTACCCTATGCTACTTGGGTGATGTTTTTGACCCTGTACTGCATAAACAGTCAAAAGATGCTTAGACAGCAAGGAATATTCAACACAGGTAATCAGTTATATTTTATTCCAAAAAACACTCCTTAGCACTCCTTGGTGACCGAAACGGAACTAAATTGAATCTAAACACGTACTTGGATTTTTAAATTTTTTTTGCTCCGTATTTTGGCCTTCTGTGGCTTTCAATTTCACTTGGGTGTACAAAAAACCACGTGTATATAAATCAATTTGTCACCCATCCCTCTCGGGAATGACAAACGAACATCACAAATGGAAGTCAAGTAGATGCTGACTGTCATGAATCAGGCAACAGGTACAACAAACAATGACTTAAAAGGGCCAATAATTAAGAAAAACAAAATTAATTGGAGCGATGGAAAACTTGACTAGTAGAACACATACTTATGTTTGGCCCCATCACAAAGTGAGGGGTTTGATTTGGGAGGCAGCGACAAATCAGACAAATTGAGGAGTTAGAGAACTTGGTTGCATCTTGGGAGCACCGAGTTTGCAGATCTACAATTAGAAGCCACCTTCATGCCAACTGGTTGCATGAAAATGCTGCCAGATTTAAACAAAAAAAAAAAAGAAAACTTTTTTTGAACACCACCAGCACACGTGATTAAGTTTGGAAGTTTGTTAAATGGCATTTTGGACTTGGATTTGAACCAGATGCTTTGAAATGATGCAATGAAAATAGAGGTCTTTCGTGATGCAGAAATCCAGTGAGTTTGGCATTTGTAAATCTAGAGCGTTTCTATGGTTCTAAGTACCGTGACGTGAAAGTTTGGGGTTTTTGCCCCCAAACCTCTTTTTATATGTAGGAAACACTAGAAGACAGCCTTGGGTGGACAAAATAACAAACGTGACATGAAAGAGGAGCTGAAGTTGAAGTAACTAAATCACAATTACAAGAGGAACTTCAAAGGTGAGTCATTAGGTTGGATTCTCATTAGGAGAGTGCGTCAGCTGTGAAAGAGGTCTGATGATCTGTGCTTTGATAATTGAGTTTTCGAAGCAAAATGAGGCAAGGAGTTGGTGCCCAAATTGCAAGTGCATCAGTCACGGAAACTGCAAAATTATTTAATGCGTCAAGGGGAACATTCTCAACAGCCAAAGTACATCAGAAAAGAGGAACAATGGTCGCAATTCGAAGCTCATCGATACGGATAGTTGGACACTTAACTTCACAAAAGTACAGCCTCAAAAAGTGCTGAATAGAGCAGCTCTGTGATCTATTCTCAACAAAAACTGTACATTGTGAGCTTCACAAAGAAAGAACTTAAAGACGGACATGCTGTTTGAGAGCCTCTTGTATCCAAGACTAATACAAAATGACATCTTGTGTAAGAGTGCAAAATGTAGATCCCTAAGCAATGGAAAATTAATATGGCCTCGTAAGTCACCTTTTTTCCTACATACAGATAAGTTTATATTTGGATTGATAATCTAGAGGATGCCTTCAATCCACAATGTCTGTTGGTATGGGCGGCCATCTTGTAGGAGTCATTAGGTCACATGATCACTCTACATAATTACGTAATGGCCAAGGGACCGTTCCTTTATTCCAAGATGATACACTCCAGTCAACAGATCTAAACATTTATACAATGATTTTAACCCAACGCAGTGTGCATTTTTTTTGAGTCAGGACGTCCCAGGGCCTTGCTCGGTTGCCTGACGTTGATCTCAGTCTGGCAACCAGGGAATTTAAGCTGCGACCTTCTGATCACAGGCTCAGCATTCTAACCCGCTGGGCCACATGCCACCTTAGTCATTGAAATGTCATTGAAATTTTATGGTAAGTTCTGGAGAGCTTGGTGCTTTGCATTTCCCTCATCCCTCAAATAAATGGAGGCTTATCTTCTTGAAGAATAGTCCAATATCCCGCTAGAAACTTTCAGGACTTGTTTGACAGCGTTCCAACGATGGCTGAAGCTGCCCTGTTATTTTGCCCACTCCCTGTATACACAGAACCTAAAAACAAAGCTCTAGGAAAAAATGACTCACTAAATACGGAGAGCTGGAATGTGTGGAGTCTTCCCCACCCTTGCAAAAGCCAGATTATTCATTGCTCACTGCAAATATCAAACCTGAAGCCATTTCATATATCCCTCCTCACCTGGCTTTTGGATCTATTGGATTTTTAAAATGCATCACTGTTCCGTAAAACAAATCCAAAATGTTTAGAAAATCCGCAGCATTCTATGTGTGTATGCGCTTAGATACATACTGAACGATTTTTTAGGGTTTGATAATAACCAAAGCAAGGCAATAACACAACACTGAGTGCTAAATAAAAGCGTCTGTCACTTAAAAACAAGCATCTTTGTGAAGCTGTAGCTTAGTGAGACTTGGAGATTTTTGCATTTCCTGTAAGAGTTACCAAGCAAGCAACTTCATCCTAATAAACAGATAAAATAACAATGTATCACTCTCTGTTTAAATTATAGCGCTGTTAACTCTGTTTTATGTAGTAGTCGACAGAATTTTAAATGCACAAGTATGACTGACAGATTTGAACGCCGGACATCATTGACTTGAATGGGGAAATTAACTGTCTGCTTCTTAAACTTTTGTTGTGTCATAACTCTCATTTAGCGCCGGCCATTAAAGGTCTCAGACTGGTTTGTGGAGGGTTTATGACTCTCGAAATGGACATATTTAAATGTGCGTTTCCCCTTTGCAGTTTATGGGCCAAATGTGGCCCCCGAGTGCGATGTCTTGAGGAGTCCCTTGCCGACCCATCGTTGTGGCCTGAAGCCGCTGGCGCTCCATTGAACGTGGCAGGATGGCGTTCTTGACCTTCAGTTCGTGACACCCCTGCCGTGATGTACCCCTCGTGGAAGGGAGATCTGTTGGTGACAGGAGCGGATTACGATTAACACCAAGTGTAAGGTAGCTAATTCGCTTTTTATCGTTCTCTCCGTTAATTTAATGCTGCATCGCCCGTGCCCGAAGACTAGAACCTTAGACTGGCGATCTGTCATACCTACACTGCCGACAAACAAATGAAGATAATGCATCATTTAATTGATCATTTGTAATTGATATGCAGATATTGATGTCAGGGATGATGCTAGGATTTGCTAAGGTGGGGAACACAAGCGAGGCCGTAATTCATACAGAGGGTCCCATCTTATCATTAGCCAATGATATGTTTTGAATCGGTGAGTGACAGGAAAAGGTACACTCTGGGGGCCAATCAGCTTTCTAATGGGGCCAGTGTTCCTGTGGCCCCGCCTTTGATTGATGTGCACAATAAGGACAATGAATGTCTATGCTTGCAAGTACTAGATGTTCCAGCACCATCCTATTATGTGCTAATAAATTTATCCACCAGGTGACTGATTCATTAATTATGGCCCATGTCCTACTAAAACCCGCATTTTGGACTCGATTTTGCCTTGTGATGTCATACTATCACACTGAGTCCGGATGTGGGTGGGTGAATGGTCTGATATGGCATGACAGCGGTTGTGGGGGGGGTGGGCTTCTATGCTTGTTTTCCTCAGAAGTGTTTCCGGTTGTGGATGCATGATGGACTGATTAACCATCTGTGTGAAATGATGCTGATCGCGCGAAGTCAGCCCGATCATCCACCGTGCTTCCTCACATCCAAACGGCAGGGGGAATGGGGAATGGGCGTCTGCGTGGTTTCCTTGGCGGCT
Organism: Isichthys henryi; assembly: GCA_026776945.1. Lineage (NCBI taxonomy): Eukaryota > Metazoa > Chordata > Actinopteri > Osteoglossiformes > Mormyridae > Isichthys > Isichthys henryi. Next base: position 11,980,408 of record JAODJX010000043.1, read on the forward strand.
GGGGGGGGGGCAGAAAGAGTGATGCCCCCTGGTGTGCCGACAATGGTTCCAGCCCCATGTTTGGTTGAGTCAAGTGACCAACGGGATTCCACAATGTCTCGAGGAAAATCACCTGACCAAAAGGTGTTTGCTGGACGGAAAGCTGTGTCATGGATATCCCATATAGTCACTTGGAAAATCGTTTATATAGGAGCTAAGTGGGGGACAGCAGCAATGATTGGCTCATGCCTTGAAGTAATCTGGAGGTCTGTGAGGAACTGCCACCCCCACTTGTGTCTCGCCAGCCCCTCCCAGGATTATTTTACCACTCCATGCAATATTGTAATCAACCCTCCTTCTGTTCTCACTCTTGCATCTGTCTCTTCTCTTTCTGTAAGTCCTCCTCTCTGCTGCATGTGCAGAGGCAGTTCTATGTGGGGGGGGGGGGCGGGATGAGAGAGGCCAAAATTCGTATAAAAAGCCATCCTTATTATTAGCCAATGATATGGTTTGAATCAGTGAGTGACAGGAAGGGGGCACTCCAGGGGCCAATCAACTTTCAGCTGAGGCCAGTGCTCCTGTGGCCCCGCCCCTGCAAACATACCTACTAGGCACCATGATTACAATGTGCAATGAGTACCTGGACACTGCAGAAAAAAGCAGGATTATCATTATAAATTCCCCCCTCCACCTTTCCGTCTCGGGCCACAGTTGCGCCGTAGCGATTTACCTGAACCAAGTAAACTCACTCTCTTCATTCTTTATTGGACTTTCACTGAACTTTAACTACAGTTGTTTATGATGTCTCCCACTCTACCCTTGCTGAATTTTACCCTCCCTTGCTCTCGTTAAGGGGTTTGAGGTGTAAACACTGACAGATGGCAAAGGGGCTCAGCGCTAATGTCGGCTCGCGTTCTCCTGTGTCTCACGACCGCGCTTTTCTCTTTTGGACACCGCTGACGTGCTTTCCAGGCCTTGTGGTCGCTCGCGGCGCGCGTCGAGCTCTGTGCGAGACAAAGGAAATAAACAGCGATAGCTGCGAGCGCCAGGTGACACAGCACCTGAGAGCTTCCTGCTAAGCGCGGCAAAAAATGACAGTAATCTGAGGTGCGTGGCAAAAGGCCGGCCTTCTCTGTAAGTTCACCGCGCTGTGTGCACAAATTGTAAGGGACTCGCTGCATATGTCATTTACGAGATGCCGAGAATTAGACATGCTCTGTCAAAACATACTCCGTCCTACTCAGAACAGTGCTGCATGTTTACAGTAAACACTGCACGGTGTAACACAGACTGCGGTTTATTTTGTATAAGTAGAATAGATAGTACAGCCTTCCCCCTTACACGAATAGTCTGGCCCAGCCAAGGTGAATCCAGCCGCACTCCATGTGCTTGAGTCATCAGACCTGGACAGTAGCCCCTCTGACTGTATGCTTTATGGAACTGTTTAGCATACATAGAAAACATATTATCTCATTAATATTCTGCTATCATTAGTGGGAATTAAGAGGGAGAAAAGCTTGCAGGGAACGAATGAGCAAGAACCAGTACACAGAGTGTCCTTCAAGGATCTCGGCAGGGGACCCTAGTATAAAAAAAAAACAATGTGGCCAGTTGCAGAATGTTCTAGAAGGTCTCTCAATACTGTAATCACTCCTGAAAGAGCTGTCGCCTTAATTGTAATGTGGCCTAATGTTTATATGCGATGTCTTCGTGGTTTATTGCCGTGCGGAACCTATTAAATGAAGCTTTGGAAAATAAAATTAATTTTCTTTGACATAATGTGCAGACTTACTAATTACCGTAAAGCTTAGCAGGTTTATTGCCGTGCAAGCGTTTCTGCCTAAGCGCGTATGTGAGAGTGCCTCTGCTCTCACGCTCCGGCACAAATGAATCCTCGCATGCAGTGTTTAGATAGGGTGCATTCTTACATTCGAACGGAATACTTCAATTATCCGGGAAGCGAATGGCGTTATACAGTACATTAACGCATCTAATGTGTTTGCCTTGCCGTGTAAATCCTGTGGAATGTACCTTTTGAAAATAAAATGGCCCCCATCAGCAAAGTACTTTCATAGTGGTGGTGGGAGAAATGGGGCTTCAAATCCTGCAGTGGGCGGATTCTGTCTGAATTGCCAGTGACCAATTGGTTAAGGCTATAGCTACCACAAGCCTATCATTTGCTAATTTATTGGGACATGTGACTGTCCTCTGTCTGAGGGCTCAGTCAGCATCCTCTTCACTCTCAGTGTTGGGTCACATGACTGCTCCCTTGTCTGAGGCCTCAGTCAGCGTCCTCTTCATTCCCAGCATTGGGACACTTGATTGCTCCCCTGACTAAAGGGCTTAAAGTCAAAGCTTCATCTTGACTTGAAAATCCCTCTGTTGTGCAGTAAGCTTACCTTTCTGTCTCAGGCGTCTTTAGAACCCAACATTTACCTATGAGACTTCATTCAGATAACCAGGGATAACTGGTACAGCGCCGCCCTGAGTGTGGAACTCTCAGAACTCAGACAGTGTAGGGCAAAGACAGGGGGCCTCCAGACAAGGGATGCCAGGTTGGTGACTTGCTCTTATTGTGCATGTATATTTTAACATGAGGAGATGGGGATCGGGGCGGCATGGTGGTGCAGTGGTTAGCACTGTTGCCTCATACCTCTGGGACCCGGGTTCGAGTCTCCGCCTGGGTC
>JAODJX010000043.1:11983173-12003747 GCA_026776945.1 Isichthys henryi
GTTGTTCCCTGCCTCATGCCCATTGCTTCCGGGATAGGCTCTGGACCCCCCGCGACCCAGTAAGGATAAGCGGTTTGGAAAATGGATGGGACGGGGATCCCAAGCCGATCACTGGCAGCACAGGGCACAAGGCTGGGGTCAGCTCTGGAAGGGATGCCAGACTTTGAGTGATGGCAACTGTAAATATAGATATAAATGTGCTCGATATATTTGCCACCCAGTGGTCTTTACATAAGCAGTATAATAGCTCCCCTTGTCTGAGAAAGCCAGCTTCAGGTCCTGATCCAGCCCAGAAGTGTATGTTGCCATTTTCTTTTTTAAATGTAAGCATTTCCTGCCTTGGAGGGTTGTGGGGGGTCACAATAAACCTATAAATCTTTTCTCTCCTAATGGCAGGTGGCGGTTCAGCTACAATACAAACAAATAAAGGGGCAGAAGTGTCATGTTCAATCTGCTGTGATTGAGGAGAGTCACATGGTCTTAAAGGGGCACATTAAGGGCACATTAAGGGAATTAAGGGCAACTCCTCTGGTGCTTATCGGCACCTGAGCGTGGCACAGGTTGCCCACGAATGTCGTCACCCCCCATTTAATCCTGGCCCCTGCAACCCACACGCCAGTCTCCCCCCCCCTTGCCTGCTGTGCGAGTTTTGCTTACGTATAAATGTTCTGAGGGCAGAAGGAAAAATGAGTGGTTCAGAGAGATAACCAATCAGATAGTAGAAGAGGTGCGTGCAAGCAACTAGAGGAGGCGGGGCCAACCAGTCAGTGTCTTGATCCCGCCTCCTCTAATCATTTTTCCTTCTGTCCTCAGAACATTTTTGAGTAAGTAAAACTCCCACAAGTTTGCCTGCCAGGGCTTCCTCTTTGATTCTCAAAAAATACCCTTAATGCGCAGCCATAAAATTTTACTAGGTGTTCCCCAGTCCTGCTTACTGCTGCCGCTTGCTATAATTTGGCAGGATCTCCATTCCTTACCCTCTGCTCTACTATTGGCTATAAACTCCCTAACTAAACTTTTCTTTCCCTAATTAAGACGTCTCATAGGGTCATTTGGCAAGAAAAGTGTGTTTGTGGTATATAATTATTGAAGGGATATTGCAAAATATGTCTTTATTAAATATTGTGTTGAGGGACATGGTGCACTGTATACCAAGAGCAGTTTGCAAACCCGAAAATAAAAATTCTGCCCTCTGGTGGTCACTGAATTTCACTATAATCAGCACACTTGCTATTTGCCACCGGCATCTGTGAGAGTAAGTGCAGTGTGGCGGTCTTCACTTTTTGCTTAGTGTCATATTACTTTTTAATAGCTGCTTAAGCTCACAGGGTGTAGCAAGTGACCCAGATGCATGAGCAGTCTGGACATGAAGTGCTCAAATTTCTGGCCAATGAATTCTGTTCTGAATGATTGAGCTGTTTTTTTTTTTTTTTCCATTTTAGGGGGTGCTGCTGATAACAGATTCATGTCTGTTTCTCAATTTTTTATAGCCTGTGGGCATCTGTGACTCTGTGCTGGGATCGGGCACCCGGGCGATTTCTGTGTTCGTCACGCTTTTAGTCTGCGGGTCCAATGCACAGACCTCATCCAACTTGCACCATGTTTTTACCACTACAGGTCGTGTAATTACTGCGCTGTAACTAATTACCAGGTGTTTAGACCAGATTAACTTATCCATGGCCAACGGAGTCCCTTTCAAAGAAATAAACATAATACAATGAAAGGCAATAGGGAAATTAGCAACTGCAATTAAAGTGATTATATCTTTATCTTACGGTGGGCCGTATCGCCACGTGTGAGGTGATTGGCCACATCTGTGGGACTGAGGAAGAGTACACAGGAAGCGGGAGAAAACAGGAAGTCAGATAGCAAGACAGGAAATGAAAGCAGGTGGGAGCGTCACATGCCAAGCTGTTAATACTTTGAGCCACTTTGATCCTGATGTCTCCGAACCTCAGAGCCACAATTTGGGCTGTGAGTAAAAATGTGGCTCCTCTATGATTTTTCAGACGTTTTTAAAAACTCAAGTGCCCGTCATTTCTGCACAAGCCCCCATGGGAAGGGGTGGGGAGTTTCTGTCAAAGATTTCTTTTTTAAAATGCGGTACAAAAGCATAAAGAAGCAAATTAAAATATTTCAATTTTGTTCACTTTACACGCTCTATCCAACCCTCTTTTACAGTCACAATAAGTCCCGGCCCCCAAGACATCTGAAAAGATTCCATACTTCGTTTGGTGTTTCCTCTCTGCTCCAGACGTCAGGCTTTTTTTCTCGGCCCAAAAGGCCATCAGAAAGCCTGCCTCCCGCTCCCGCCTTTGAATCAAAGACGATCCCGCGGCTGGGATGTGTGACTGAAATCCAGCAGACACTGCAGTTAAGAACGTTTTTGATTAAACTTTGAAGATATATTTTCTTCCCTCGCTGTGACTGTATGTCCCCATATGTGTCTGAGTGCACTTAAGCGGTAGTTATGCATTTATGTATTATAGCATCTTGTGACATAACATGTCTCAAATGAAAAGTCTGAATATTGCTTGCCCAAAAAAGCAAATATTTTCAAGTCAAAATAGACTGTTTTGGAGCATGTCATTTTAGTTTGCTTCCCTACATTGCGGCCTTTGTTTCTGGGATAGGTTCTGCACCCCCATGACCCTGCATTGGTATGGAGAATGAATGAATGAATAAACGAATGAATGAATGGTGTGGTCAAAAGCAGCAATGCTAGCAATGCCTCTTACAGCTCTTGGCTGAATTGCTCTAGGAAAATCCAGCTGTATCCTGTATGTGGTTAGACCAGCACATTGTTTTATTGCATTCAATTCTGCTTCACCATCTCATCTCTAGATTCTACAGCAGGAGCTCTCCTGGGTCACAGACTGGCAGCTGTGATGTTACCCGTTCACCTCCTTTGCTGGTCCACTCCCCACTAGCTCAGAGTCTTCCTGGGTCTCAGCTCCCATATAGATTCTGCTCAGATCAATTTTAAATGCGAGACCTGGGGCTATAAGACCGGCGGTGGAGGACAGATAAGGACTGGAGGCACTTGGCGGCCTCTTTGGAGATCCTGGAATCAGTGGTACGGTATAGTGGGGAAACAAAGCTTGCATTGTGTGAGAAACAGAAATCTGGTAATCTGGGGGGGCGGGGGGGGGGAGCGTTGGGAACTGGGAGGGGATGCACACGTTGGATGTAGGGAATCCTCATTAGTCCAAGTCTGGATCCTCAGGACACTCGAGAACAGCCTGGGTCTCCCAGATGCTGATCCATGTGGACAAATTCCTGAAAAGCTCGTCTGTCCTTTGCATTGTGTCTATAATTAAAACGTAGGGGGTTACTAATATTACTAATATCAGGCGCGTGAGGAGGCCATTTGCCCGAATTGCTTGCTGGCAGAATTTAGTCAAGCGATCACATGACTGAATCTAAAGATTGTGCTTCCGCAGTGTTACTTACAGGCCCATTCCAAGCCGGCGCTTTATGCGAGGAGATGAATATCTTCTCATCGATGCTGATCCGCAATCAGTTTTGTCTATGGCCTGTTTAATTTAGCATTAACAGTAGAAGTCGAATTAGCATTGACCTGTTTAGATTATCTGCGTTTGGATTACCTGACCCTTCAGACAGGTATAGATTTCTCAGACTAGAATGGCAACAGTCGCTCTTCAAGGAATGCTCCCTGTAAGGCGAATATTCAAGTGGCGAGATGAATGGTGCACATACACTCTGTTTGATATACAGACTGCATTGCACTTACACACACTATAAACAAGGTGTTTTTCAGTGGATCATAATAGGAGGGTGATAGTAACTTTTATTTGTCCCTGTAAATGTCTAAATCTTTTTTTTTCTTCCTTAAATATAAGCTGCGTTGACTCTGTGTCCCATATACCTATAGGAGCTGCTTATATAGCAGTCTTAGTTCCTGATGAACTGCTAAGCTTTTACCCTTGGAAAATGTTTATTTTATTGCATTTTTAGTTTTCAATTAAGCGTTCTGAGGAACCGGGCTTGAGGGATGTGTACCCCCCAGTGTTTCATTTTGCATCATTCCTACCCCCCAGTAAAAAGACCTTTGTGTTTAAGCTATGAAAAATCAAACCCTCTCTCATGCTGTGAGTCCACCCACCCTCTATTTTGATAAAATTGCATTTTGGGTATTTCTGCTGCGGGTCCCATGTTGACTGACTGCAACATCTAATTTTGTGCCATTTGCAGATTTGACCAGGAATGTGAAATATGCCAGAATTTCAGTTATGTAGATTAGAGAGAGCGACTCCCACTGATTACACCAGCAGGGCTCAGGGCTGGGCCTTTTCAGATGCTGTATTATTGGCTGTTTGGCTGCCAGCGCTGTGTTACTGTGAGTAAGCTACACTGAGCGAATAAAATACACCGTGTTATTAAGCTATACTGGCTGAGTATGCCACACCGTGTGAGTAAGCGACACTGGCTGAGTACATTACATCATGTGAGTAAGCTATACTGGCCGAGTACACACCCTGTGTGCATGAGCTACAGTGGCTGAGAACACTGAAATAGCTAAATTATTTCAGTATTAAACCATTATTAACCAGTATTTACTGAGTTTTTTTTTCCCTCAGAATTACTGAGCGATTAAGTGAAAACAGAAGATTTTGTGCATCAATATGCTGTTGCCTTCCATCCATCCATCTATTCAGCTGTTCATCCATCCATCCATCCATACGCATTTATCCAGGCTGGGGTCGCAGTCTGCAGGAGCAGCATTGTTGTGAGGTCACAAACTAATGGCAATTTAGAAACATCCATTCACACAACCAGATGTTCAAACCGCCAGGAATGTAGGATCACACAACCAGATGTCCAGGAATGTAGGGAACCTGTAGGAAACACACATGAAAAAAACACATGAGGACAGCTACACACTCAGAGCTGGGGCTGGGATTCATACCCACAAGCGCATATTGATCACTGTGTGCATCGTAGCCCAATCACAGGACATGATGGACATGTTGGACATAGGACATCATAGGACATGTTGGCTTTGTAGACAAGCTGCAATAACGTCACCTGTGAGATGTTGCGGCATATGGATACGATGGAAAATGTTCTGGCCGGTCATGTGGCCCCTGATGAGCCAATGGCACTCTGTGTCCACGTACCTGGAGGGGGGGGGGAGGGGGGTCATATCTGAGGAGCATTGAAAGGATTCCCCTGAAGGACGCATCTGGTGATCCTCGGGGCCCTCAGTGGCTGCGATATAGAGGCCTGCCAGGAACCCATCATTCTGCATCGACAAGGTCATTTAGGGTAGTTTGCACACCGTCGTTGCTATGGAAGGTAATCACCAAAGCATGCTGGGAGATAATGTGAAAGACATGGGGGGGGGGGACATAAAACAAAACAGTCACAGAAGCTGCTTCCCAGGCACTGTAAAGAAAACCGAGGTGTCTCTCTAATAAAAAGACATTAATGGTAGCCATCCCTGTGAAAGGACGATGCTGGCAGCTTGACTTTGGTATGTTCTTGTACGTGCTCTCGGTACGTTACTTTAGGTCAGTACTTTGCAGTCATGCAGGAATTATCCGGGTAATATTTCTCTAAATCAGTGTTTCCGAATCCGGTCCTCGGGGACCCACAGAAAGTTCATGTTTTTCCTCCCTCCCAGCTTGGAGGGAGCAAAAATGTGGACTGTCTGGCAGGGAGCTGGAAGGGAGCAAAAACATGAACTTTCTGTGGGTTCCTGAGGATCAGATTGGGAAACACTACTCTCAGTAACTTCATGGCCATACCGTGTTTCACGTAGATTCTGGATTGTCAGCAGATTCACACAGAATGTGCCGGGTGTCGCTTCAAACCAGCAAGACCACCTGGGTCTCAGAAAAACAGAACTGGATTGTGATGTCACACGGCAGATCTGAACTGATGCCGCAGCTGAATCTACCAGCTCCGAATTCCAGTGGCTTCCCGGGAGGGTTAGACTTGGATCAAGCTGTTGAAGGTCTGCTGCTTCAACATCTCTATGGGATCTGAATGGATCCGTAATACTGAGTAGGCTGAGATGAACAGGATGATCAAAATATAACAAATTATGATGTTAGAGGAACTTTGAAGAGGGAGAGAAGTAAGGGGCGTGTGATGATTACAGCGTGTTGCCACACAAACCACACGACTAACCACTTCATGGATGAGAACCTGAGTACAGCTGTGCAGTGGGTGATACCTCAGCACCACACTAGTCAAATGGAACAGATTTTCCCAGTGACTGGAGTGCCAATCCTGCCACCAGCCCCCAAATTAATCCCTGTAAGTTGGAGGACCTCCTTGTAGAGCTGGATGTAGATTAACGTCATACCCAGGACAACTTTGAAGAGACATTGTTAAAATTTTAAATTCTTTCTTCTATCCATCCACCCATTCATCCTGGCTTGGAGGTTCTCCTATGAGGCACAGGGCAGGTTCACTTCACAGCCCGAATGGAATACCACGCCATCACCAAAATTTCTGTTTTTTTTAAATCCTTTTCAAAGGTATTACTTCACTCGGCACTGCATAAACCCCTCTACTAAGGACAAACGATAAAGCTTTGGGAACATTTCAGAAAGCTAGCTCAAGGTCTTCAAAAGAGCTTCATAGACCGTAGCTTAGTGTCAAGACCATTTGTCCGGAAGGCTGACCAGTTTGCTTGGTTATGGAGCATGAGGGTGCAGGACATCCACCTGGCAAACCTGATGGTGCAAATCTATGAGGCGATATTCAGCGACAGGAGGGCACCATAACTCCACCGTAGCCTGGAGGATGTGGCAGGGCAGAGGTTTGACCCACCCCTGTATAAACAGTGTCTGTAAATCCCCCTCCCCTACACGAAACTGCATATGACTCAACATCCTGAAAGCTGGATGAAATGGGCTAGCATCTGGGATGTAAATAAACACAGGGAGAAATCAGAGGAAGAAAGGTAAACAACTACTTCCTTACTTAATGTTCACGCAATTCTCGCATGTATCTTCTACTGTACGTGACTTGATTTCCACATTATGCATACAAAGAATAATTACGTGCATGAAGTTAGACCCCGAACACCAGGACGCCGAGGCTCCCTCCAACCCACACACCTATTGTTTACTGGAAAACAGCTCCGCTTGAGGGACTTCTGCTCACACTGGCTTGCAGCTGATAAACTCGGCACCGGGAGAGGAATCCTGCACTGCCAATCTGCCCCAGCTAAATACTCACCCTCTCGTTTAATAGGCGGGATTCAAAACAAATCATTTTGTCTTCATTTTTTTGGGATGTTTTTCTTTCTAGGTTTTTCCACAAGAGTTAATATGTTTATTTACAGGGTGGCATTTGTAAACAAGTGTAATAATATGTCCAGTTGCTGCCTGCTTCTACATCTGCTTTCCTAATTTTTACTCACACTATGTGGTGTCCGTTCGTTGCTATGAACAGGTGTGTGGCTGGAGTATGTGTGGGGCGGTGGGGGCTGGGCAGGGGGACTACAGTTGGCTTCTAGCACTTTCTGCTCTTTTATTAAAAGGTAGACTCTTGTGAAAGTGACGATGTTTGAACACAGTCTCTCTGCTTCCTCGCTGTGGGACCCAGGAGGACGGGCCCTCGTTGAACAGGTGTGTCTGTCAAGAAGTGCTGGCAGAAGCCCTTCTGATTGGTAATTCCTTTGCCAAGACTCATTTTGGCCTTGAATACGACACCTCATTTCTTGTATTAAAAATGTAAATAATACTGTCACGATCGGTGGAGGAGCGAGTGGCGATCGTGCGGGTCAGCGGGTACGGAGCATGCAGACAAGCAGAGATCGGGGTAAACTAAGGGTTTAATGCAAAACGGGGAGCAGGAGACAAGTAAACATACCCTAATGACCACAATGACGGACAAGGGACTGAGGCAAGACACGGACTTAAATTGACAAGACAGAGCAACGTAACGAGACACAACTGGGTACAATCAGGGAATCACACGTGAGAAACCAGGGGGCGTGGCACACGGGAGGAGCGGACGAGCGGGGCATGACAGTCACAACCAGGGACAGGTTTATTTTTGTTTGGCCCTTAGTTCACAGTGTAGTGACAGTTTGTGGCCAACAGGAGGCCCACAAAAGTTCAGGGGCCCCAAGCAAATATATGGTTTTAGAGGAGATAAACACCACCACTGGTCACACCAACGCAGAGGTTAAGTTCAGCCTGTCTAGCTTCTGGAAATATCTAAACGCGTTCCTAGATTTGAATGAAAGCACAGAACCGTTCCCCCGAGAGCCTTGTCAGCGCCCTTTTAATTAAATTCGCATCTTGAAAGCTGCCATTTTACGGTTGTTCTTTCTCAGCTTGCTGCTCCTGGATGGAAGACTGTCGGCGGAAGCCAGCGTACATGGGAATCTGTCAAAATGGCCGCCACATTCGGCAGCACGCGTGGCGGTCTGAATCCGGTATTAAAAAAAAAAAACACATTTCAGATTAGTTCAAACTACCCAGTTTGATAGTTACATTCAATATGAGATTCCATTTCGATAAGTTTGCTACCGTCCTGTCTTAAAAGAACATTTTATAAGTAACCCATGCCTGTGCAATGTGAGTGCTGTGTTTGCGAGGCTGGAGCGTGTTTTTCCGTCGGAGAGCAGTCTGTGCGTACCCGGCTGTGCGCTTGCCGGCCCCCACGGCCCCCACGGCCCCCACGGCCCCTGCTTTCCGCTCTGAATCATTCAATCAGTCTCTGCTGCTGTTTATTCCACGCTGGCGGGGGGAAGCACTCGGCCTCGCAACTTTACCGACTCTACACAGCTCCAGGAATTGTTTATTTTTAATGTTGCCATAGTTACAGCCTCCCGCCCATAATCATGAACGGCAGATTAAGGAAACAGGCAACAGGCAGACTAGTGCCCGAGGATACAGAATAACAGCCGGAATGTTCTCAGTTCAATCCCATAGGGGTGGCCTTGGAGTTGTACCCTTGAACAGGTATTTGTGCTATATTGTTCTAGTAGAAATGAGCAAAGCTGTGCATTAGTTGGAATGTGTAGCTTAAGCAAAAGTATGATATGATTTGATTCCTGTGCACGTGAGGAGCTATAAAACACAGGAGGTTTGGAAGGTTTGCATGTCCCTCCACGCCGATATGTAATATTTTCCCTCTTGCTCTCTGATTGGCTCATCCAGGAAGGACACAGAACCTGACACGGCCTCGTTCGAGCGAAATGGAGGAAACGAGACCTCATCGTTCATACTGCGACTGTCAGGGTCTGAGGGCCAAGGCAGGGTGGGGCGGAGCCAGTCTGAAGCTCAACGAGGCAGCCAATGACGCGTCGCCATGAAGAAGACTCACCTCGGCTCCCTGAGAGGATGAACAGCTGCAGCTCGGCGCAATTATCAGCGTGAGGGTGACTCAGCACTTTTCACAGCAGCGGGGGGGGGCATCCCACTGACACCCCCATGATGGCAGCCCCACTGACTCCTGTTGCTGCAGCGGGGACATAAATTATGTCGTCTTCCGCTTTGCGAAGACCTCTGGCGTCCCTCCTTAACAAAGAGATAGGACCGCCTCTGACTCTGAGACACCCCTCCCCACCAGGTTCCTGAGCTATTGCAGAGAGAGACCATGAACCGCCTACATTTTTCAACCCCCCCCAGAGGAGATTTAACTAACAAGTGGGACGATCTGGTCTGAGACTTCATTCCGTGAGACCTCCGCTATGGTGACGAACGTCCTCTCAGTGGTCACGTGATCCGTGACGAATGAGACTCAACGGTAATAAACCGCTTATTAGGTAGCTTCCCACGGGGTGGCTGCCGTGACGACGGAAACCTGGCTTTGATGTGCTTTTCTAATTTCTCGTTGTCGTCTCTCGGTACCGTTTCATTTTTAACTGTGACACGTCATCGCTCTACTGAAATGAATGCGCCTGGCTTGGCCGTTCTTCATCACACCCCCCAGTGGCGTTTTCTTCTCCCTCATCTCATTTGCCTTTTTTTTTTGCTTGACTGCCGATAACATTTAGAGACTCATGGTACACATTTCATGCCAGGGCTCATTTTGTGTACAATGATAGTGAGTTAATGTTTTAATGGAAATTCGCTCCGGTGCAATTTATTGATGTATGAACAAAGTACGACGGCTCTGGCCTTCCTGCCATTATCTTGTGTTCGGGTTTGAAGTTCTGTCTGGATATTCAAATAATTCCGAGTCTTTGAAAGTCAAAGACCTGACAGGTAATTGTTTGGCACTAGAAACTTATATAACAGCGAGTGCGACGTAGATGAGCGTAGGTGTCGATTGCTTCCTGAGGACTTGTATGAGTCTGTCTTTGTGTGGGTGCTTGCCAGTGGGTTTGGTGTTTAGGGGGGGAGCGCCGTTCACTAATGGAGCTAATCTGAACAGGCGCAAAATTGACATGGATGCCGTTTCCTGCTGGACGAATTTAGCGGCTGATTGGTACTATCACATCCCCGCCCCCCACCGTCGATGATGAGAATGTAAAGGAAAAGAAGATGTATCTACGCTCTCCGGTTACATGTGACGGGTGGTGTTTACGTCTCAGAGGGCAGGTTCTGTACAGTGTGTGGGAGCTCTAAGCCCCGCCCACCATAACCAGCCTCACTGGACTTGATGCTTATCAGCAGTTGACAGGGAGATAAAACCCATGAGATCGAAGCCATCAATCAGAGAACATGGCTGACCGCAGCGTGCCTTTGGTTCCTGGGGGGTCGATTTGATATATACACATGTGAAAAAGAAAGTCCTGTCTTTCAGTCCTGTGGTTTTATGTATCAGGACATAATTTTAAAAATCACCTGGTTCTTACCGGGCTCTAAAACTATTTAAATAGTTTAACCTCATGTGTAAAACAACACACAACAGATTCCACCATGTCAGTATTTAAGAAAAATGAATCCAAAATGGAGAAGCCATGCATGAAAAATAAAAACACCCAATGATACAATAGCTGGCGGAATCACCTTTAGCAACGATAACATTTCTGTTTGACTTCATCAGTCTCTCACATTGTTGCAGAGGAATTTTGGCCCACTGTTCTTTACAGCATTGCTTCGGTTCATTGAGGTTTGCGGACATTCATTTATGCACAGCTCTCTTAAGCTCCCGCCACAGCATTTCAATCGGGTTGAGGTCTGGACTTTGACTGGGCCATTATACCACCCTCATTCTTTTCTTTTCCACCGATTCGGTTGCAGATTTGCTGGAGTGCTTGGGATCATTGTCCTGTTGCATGACCCAGTTTCGAGCCAATGACTCGGTCAGATGGCCTCACATTTAACTCCACAATACTTTGGTGCATAGAGGAGTTCATGGTTGACTCAGTGACTGCAAGTTGCCCAGGTCCTGTGTCTGTAAAGCAAGACGAAATCATCAAACGTGGCACTGTGCATTATGGCCAAACATCTCCATTTTGCTCCCGTCTGTCCAAAGACATTGTTCCAGACGTCTTCTGGTTTGTTCAGATACAACTTTGCAAACCTAAGCCATACTGCCGTGTTCTTTTTAGAGAGGAGAGGTTTTCTGATGGCAACCCTTTCAAACAAGCCATACTTGTTCAGTCTTTTTCTAATTGTACTGTGATGAACTTTAAAATTTAACATGCTAACCGAGGCCTGTAGAGTCTGAGATGTAGCTCTTGGGTTTTTTGCAGTTACTTGCAGCATCGCATGGCCTGACCGTGGGGTGAATTTTATGGGACGTCCACTCCTGGCAACTGTCTTGAATATTTTCCACCTGTGAATCATCTTTCTCACTGTAGAATTTTGGACTTCATATTGTTCGGAAATGGCCTTATAACCCTTCCCAGATTGATGGGCAGCAACAACTGTTTCTCTAAGATCATCGCTGACGTCTTTCCTCCTTGGCATTGTGTTAACACACACCTGAATGTTCCAGACCAGCTTCTGTTTTTATGGAGGTGACCACACTTGCTGATGATCAATTAATCAGGTGCATTTGATTAGCAGGACCTGACTAATCAATCCAAACCGCTTATCCTTCGGGATCGCGGGGCGGACTGGAGCCTATCCCGGAAGCTACGGGCACGAGACAGGGAACAACCCAGGATGGGGGGCCAGCCCCTCGCAGAGGACACTATTAGGAGTATAATATATGACATAAAAATGTAATTAAAAAGAAAAAAACAAATAACAAACAAAGAAACTGTCAAAACATATGGACAAAAACGACCATGATGTCAGCAACATGATGATGCAAAAATTATTACAATAACATGAATTGATCAAGACTGTAAAGAAAAATAGTTAAAAGTTCAAAGGCAGGAAAAGAACAGAAGTGAGTAATAATACAAAAGCGATAAAAGAACAGAAGAAGTGCTCCTCGACTTCCGATGGGGCTACATTCCGACCAAATACAACTTTTTTTGGTTAAACACAGAATAAAAACACTGCACGGTATATTGTCAAACACCGTATTAGATGTTTACGTTCACGATCGCTGCAGAGACTGGAAGGCGCGGCTTCCTGGATGCTGCCATCGTACGGCATGTCGCTTAGCCCAAGAACAAATCAAAATTCAAAGTTGACTGCTGAATGCGCAGCGCTATCGCACCCTAACGCTGAAATATCGTAAGTTGAACCATCGTAAAATACCTATAAAATACCATTAAATATAGTGCGGTATAATATAACAGTTTAGTGCGATAGCGTCTAAAGACACTGGTGTCAAACAATGACGGGAAGCGTAAACCTCGCGAAAATTAGGCAGAAAAATGTGGGACGCTGGAAAGCCTCTCATATGGGAAGAAAATGAAACAATCTGGCATGAAAGAAGTACTTTATGATTGGCAGAAACCCAGCACAGCACATTAGCCAGGTAATACAATCCTGTGAAGTGTGGAGGCGGCAGCTTCCTTTCAGTGTGATGCAGGGACCGGCAAACCTGTCAGGGTACGGGGTGGGACAGCTGGGGACAAACGTGGAGAAATCCTACCGGAAAAGCTGCCACCGCAGGGTGACAATGACCTGAAGCACTCTGACAGAGTCACCAAAGTGGTATGGAAAGTATGAAAGAGGGGTCCTCCAGGGCCCCGGAGCAAAGCTCGAATCTAACCAAGTTTGCATGCAGGAGAGAGGCAAGTGGCTGACAGGGCTTTACCTAAAAACCTTGTAAACACCACCAAGGGAGCGTCTGCAAAGTGTTGGCTTGGGAGTGATTCTTGTGGCAGTGCATAAAAATGCAATAAAGTGGAAATGCGGGCTTGTTAGCATGGCCTATAGGCATCGCATCTGGCAGATGTCATCACAGGTGCCCAAAGCTCTTCTGTAATTATGGCTCAAATCTGTTTTCATTTTTTTTTAGTAATATGACATTGTAGCTGGGGGTATCGTGTGGCTCAGTGGGATAAGACTCTGTTTGTGTGGAAGGTAGCTGGTTCAAATCCCAGGCCCAGCAGAGTGATTTCCACATTGGGCCCTTGAGCAAGGTCCTTAACCCCTAATTACTCGAGGGACTCTGTGACGGTGTGTCTCAAATACACATACATTCTGATAAATGCATTTGCTAAATAAATAAAATGTTAAAAAAAAAAAATGTATCTGCAGCGGCAGAAACAATCTGGAACCTGGAATATTCCATATGAATGGCACCGCGAAAACGTGGTAAACTATCCTTAATGCCTTAAAAATCAACAGCTGTGATTCGTCTTGCCTCAAAGTGGCCTAAGTGAGAAGTGAATAGAAGGTTCCGGAAGCCTAACGATCTGTCCCCTGGGATAGTAATTAACAGTGTGCTGTGTCCACGCACTCTGGATGGGTAAACCCGAAGTGTGGATTTTCACCAGCGCACGCGCGTGTGTGTGTGTGTGTGTGTGTGTGTGTGTGTCTGTGTGTGTGTGCGGGTGTGTGTCTCACGTGGAGACACAGGACAGATTGCTGCATTTGTCTTCATGACTGCGAAGATTTAGCATGAAACGCTCGGCGAGATTAATTATCGATGAGAGTCCAGAGGCACCCAAATCCAGATGCACGCATTAGTCCTTCAGCCTCCAAAAGCCCCACATTTCCACTCATTAAATTGCAGTGTCAGAAAACTTATTAAAACGACACGAGTGCTCCCAAGTAGTAAGTCTTTAGGGCTAGTAATAAAACGTCCTGTTCCTACGACGCACTGCTTCCATGGCGTTTCATTTCCACTGACCTTCAGTCCTGAGATTTTGTGGTGGCTCCTCACGCCTCGTCGCCGGGGGCGATACCCAGGCATTAATATTTTAGCACAACTGATCGCTGCCATATGCCACCTTTACACGTTACGGCAAAACATGCGGACGCCTGACGGATGGGACGGTGTAAAGGGTCACAGGGGTCTATTTTTACCCCGGCCTTAAATAGCGCAGACAGGTAGCCAGGAACACCATGCTATTAAAAAGGGGCAGGGCTAGAAAATATATTGCATGTGGTATTTAGATAGATGGATGGATGAATGGATGGATGGGTGGATGGATTGATGGGTGGATGAATCTGAGGTATGAACTAAACCACACCAAGTCCGGAAATTTGTCTAAATGTTAAATATGACTAAATGATAACCCTTGCATACTCATCCGAGTACAAAAGTACAGAAGACCTGCATTTAGATGAATTGGTGTCTCTACATTGATCATTGTGTGAATGAGATGGATACTTCATTAATTGCAAAGGAAATTGCAGGGCCTCTGTTACAGTTTAGTATTCAATTAAGAGCAACACATTTCTCTATCATTAAAACATCATGACAATGAACATGCTGTCTGCATGGTCGCTGGGAATCGATTTGGGGTGGACAGTTTCAAAAGCCAGAGGTTCATCTGCTTGGAGATCACACAAGGGTGTATATAGAGGCGGAGCCACAGGGGCACCGGTTACATTTGAAAACTGATTGGCCCCTGGAATGACCCCACCCCTGTCACTCAACTGATTGAAAGCATATCATTGGCTACTTATAAGGTTGTCCCCTCTGTTTGAATTATGCCCCTCCCAACCCCCCATTCTGCGACCTAGAATCACCCCTGAGATCACGTTCAATCGCTCAAATTGAAAAAGGTCTGGAGGACGATCTTCATTGCTGCTGGGACGGAAGGAACAATCGGATCATGGCAGGGTGACACGCCAAACTGCTGGCCTGGGAGGGGCCCCCGACCAGCCGTTGTCAGGAGAGAAGGGGGGGCCCAAGCAGGCTCCCTAATTGCCCCGCAGTCACAGACCTCTGCATGTGTAATTAAGGCAGCCGCTTTTACCGTTAAAGACCATTTAATTTCCTCATTTGAAATCAATCAAGTGTCCATGTGGTGCGTGCTGGGTGGGAGCAGAGCGCCCCCCCGCGAAAATAACCGACCTGCGGGGGCCGCGACATCTAGCTGCAGGAACCGGCACCACTGCAGACCCCGGCCTTAATTGCAATTGTCTTTTGACAGCTGTGAGATGGGGGGGGGGGGGGGAGACAGGAGCTGGTAATTTGTAAATGGTGGCTTCAGAGACCGATCCCTCATAGGGCAGAGTGGTTGATGGGAATTAGGTCCGTTGGCACCGGGGAATGAGACCTGACTAAAGTCGCCGAGGGAGGGGGTTTAACAGCGAGTGACACCCCCCTCCCCTGTAAATACATCTCTCGCGGGCTTTCAAGGGAGCAGTGTCACCTTCCATCTCCTTTTAGCTTTAGCGAACCGACTCTGGACCCCCACTAATGTGAGCGTCGGCTTCAGCACGTTTCCTCATCAACGTACAGTCATCCGTCTGCCACGATAAGACGTTCTCCTCTCGGGGGCACCGATGTCAGGAGCATCAGCCCTTTAAAACACCCCCACCACACTGTCGTCCCACTGGCACAGCGAAACAAAGATTCAGATTGACAGTATATATCATCCAATGAAAACACAGGCAAAGACACTACATTTGCTGCTCCAATTGTTGTCAGGTCCTGTCAGTTAATTGTAGTCAGGTCCTGTCAGCTGTGTGTTTCATTTAAAAGCGCCTCTGTCCGATTGCTGCTTTTTTGTATTTTTAACCTTGCATAAAACTGCAACATTATATTCCTTACCAACCGAACAAGGGTGTACTTTCACATTACGGGAGACATCTCCCTAGGGTCACATGCGGGGAATCTGCGAGATCTTTGTGCTATTAGCATGATAGGTCGTCTTTGGCCTTATCCCAATTCGCCTCCCACTGACCATTTCTATATACTCCATGCAATAATGGTAGTGAGACACAAATGGGGACGCCTCTTCTCATTGCTGCTGTCTTGTCCTATTTCACTGCGTATTTGTAATGAAAAAGCTAAGATTTGGAGCTTTGTGCCTGTGAATCACGCAGCAGAACGCCAGGCGATGTCGTGGGACACAATATCAGCCCACCCACAGCGTTAAGCTTAGGAATGCAGGCTCCCTACCACCCCCCCAGCTGGTTCCATGCCAGTCATTTACCTTCAGCTGCCTGCCACACCGCCGCCCATAATGACTTCTGCCTATTGCTTGTGTGGCTCATGCCATCCCGTGAGACAAACCAGGTCGAACGTGGCGAGAAGCCTTTTGATGTCCAAGGTCTCCTGACCCACTCGGAGGCGGGAGAGCGTTCTCTCATCTTCCGATAACGAGGGCCTCCTCACCGAACGTACGTCTGGAGAGAAACGATTTAAATCACATTCGAGAAGCGGGATACCTCTCTTCACGACCCTCTAAAAGAGTCTCGGCGGGATCGTTAAATCGTCCGCTGGCGTTGACTGTTATTCAGAATAGATGTAAAGGGAGAAAATGGCTATTTCTGCAAACACTGTATGAGGAACTTAAGTGATACAGATGTGTGCTTATAGGGTTTTATCATGCTGAAAATGGCACCTCTCCATCTGAATTTAGCCCCAGCATCATCACTTTAGTAACTTATCAGTAATAGAAACTGTCTGCTCTGCTCACTCCTAACGACTTGAAATATCAGTAAAGCCACATAACAAAAAGACGTAACTAAAACAACATTTGGAAGGCCAGGTTTTAAATGCCTGTTGTAGATTCTCAAGGTCACAGATTTATTTAATGATGACAGCAGAAAAAAAAAATATTTCTAGACTTATGGAAAATGTTTAGTACAGATGCTCCGCGACTTACGATGGGGTTAAGTTCCGCTGAAGACATCGTAAGTTGAACATTTGAAATTGTAAGGCTGAAAAAATATATGAATATTATATGATGAATAAGTTAGTCAGTGAATAACTATTGCCAGTGAATAAGTAAATATTTGGTCAAATACAGAATAAATACGTTGTTGAGATATTTATGCTCGCGATCGCTACAGAGACTGGAAGCACGGCTACGTGGAAGCTGCCATCGCTCGGCATCAGTAGAAAATATCGCACGACATATCGCCAGCCTGGGAACAGATCGGAATTGAAGGTTTGATGGCTACCGAAATATCGTAAATCAAACCATCGTAAAAGCACACAGCTTCTGTATATGGGAAGTGATTTGAGATTCTTTTTACCTCATTTCGGTTGGGTCGGCTGTGGAAACACTCTGTCATGCTGTGTGGCGTGGTTCCACCATGATGGTTATTTACGAAGGACAACGCATCGATCCGTACACACACCCTAATGATCATGCGAGCATGCATGTCACAGAGTGCCTGGTGATTTACACACGCTGCTCCTGCTCGGCTCAATCGGGGTGAGGGATTCTCTCTGCCACGGGAGGCTGGAAGATGGGGTGCAAGGTCACCGCTGGCCTGGGTTCATAGTGTCATTTTTAATTAATACGATTTCGGGGTTGGGGGCAGATTATGGAAGGCAGCTACGACCGTAACAGAGCCTGAGAAGCAGGCACATGCAGCAGGGGGTTGGCCACTAAATTTGGGGGGGGGCAGGTGTCACACAAAGGGGACCCCCGCGTCAGGGAAATCTTCTAAGGGCAATAACCTCCCTCCACCCCACTCAGCATCCAAGCACCTGTTCCTCGAAAAGTCTGTGCTGATGTGAACCACTTCATTGCTGGGGGGTCCACTACGAACAGCGGGTAGGAAAATTCTAGCGGGCTGAGACAAAAAATGGAACCACCGATGGTCAGCAGCATAAGAGGAGCCATTATTCATACCCATGCTTTCCTTATCATTAGCCAATGATATGTTTTGAATCAGTGACTGACAGGAAAGGGTGGACTCCAGGAGCCAATCAGCTTTCAGCTGGGGCCAAAGCCCCTGTGGCCCCGCCCCTGTATACATTCCTGCCTGAGTATGATCTCTACCCACTACTCTCAAACAGACCTTCGTGTATCATAAGGCGGTAAAATAAATAAATGAATTCAGGCCCCCGCCTTTGAGGAAACAGGTGAATTACGGGTTAGGCCAGAAGAGCAGACGGCACGTGTGGGTGAGAGAGACACTTGGGGATTCGCCGTGACAGCAGGGAAAGAGCGGCGGACATTTCTGAGCAGCTGATCTGAACTTAAATCTCTGTAATCCAGTCACAGAAGAGCCCATATTGCTTTGGACGACCGTCAAGGACGACAGGTTAGGTCTGATTTCTCAAAGTGTGCGTCCCTTTATTTCCTTCTTCAAAAGATCCCGATTCAATTTGACCTCATCGTAAAATAATGGAGACATCTGAGGAATGCCGAGCCACCGTCCGTGACTCCGTTCCCCGAGCTCCGGAAGCGTCTTCGTCCCCTACACATCATGTCTGTTCTTCCATTTGCGTTTGTGAATCTGCGCCGCTCACCGGCCACATTTAATCACCCCCGGAATCAACACAAAGTCCTCGCCGGCTTGGTGGGATGCACAGACCGCCTCCTGTTGCTAAGATACATCTTCGAGCACTCGCCCCCTGACCTTCATGCAGAAGATGAACACACGTGGCATGCGATCAGCTCTAATAGGCCTGTTATTTGCTGGAGTTACTTGAACATATTTCATTCTGATTTTAATAATGAACACGAAACATTTTAAGCTCTGAGGTTAAAGTGTACTACTAAATAAACCCATTCCGATGGACATTCTGCCCAAAATGCAATGTTTGCCACAATTATGGCAGTAAAAACATAACATACAATGCAGAGGAGGAATTTGGGGGGGGGGGCAAATAACTGCAATCTAGGGGGCCCCCGGCTGCCCGGGTAACCAAACATAAACTGTCGCCCCAATGTCCACTACAAACCATTTATATAATAATTTAGCTTAAAATTTGGTTAGAAATAGCCCCCTCCCCCCGATCAGTAAAACAGCACTCTTCCCCCCACCCTGATTGTTGCTTGCACCCCACATATAATTAATGTTCATTTTCAACTCCCCCTCGTTCCTCTCCAAAAACAGCATACATGGCCTTCTTAGGGCCCCCATGGCAACCTAGGGGCCCCAGAGAAGTTAGTCGGGCCCCTGCTTGTCCGGCTCACGCTTGTCCGCGTACAGCCGGGTTCACAATGAGTATGTCATTTTATTTTTTTTGCACATGCTCACTAGTTAATATATGAAACAGTCAGTTATTAAATGTCTGCAGTAACCCTGATCAGACGGCTTTGTATTTTGTGGTTAATTATGATTTTTTTCCCAAAGCATATACTTTGATTGATCTTGGTGGAGCTTGCATGAGCAGGGTGTGGTTCGTGTTTGGTGGTACTGCTGATCTGGGTGTGGAAATGGAATGGACCATGGAACGTGGGGAGGGGGGGAACATCACGGAGAATGCGGTGATGGACAGCCATGAAAAAATTACCTACAAATAATTTTATGCTGACCAATAAAACCTTATCAATATAAGACTAGATGAAATCTGTGTTTTTAAAGGTTTTTCAAAAGCAAGTGGGCGGGCATGACAGACCCCCCCCCTTCATTTCACTGAATTCAGTAGTCCCTCCGCAATGTGGACCCAGTGTTCATGCTGAACAAACCAGTATAACCTGCATAATGCATTATGGTTATACCAGCATATGTTGTATTTTGGTGCTGGTTAACCAGCAGCATTAATGAAACATTACCAGGTACACCAGAAGCAAACCGGCATTAACCAGCATAGACCAGCATAGAAATCATACTGGTCTATGCTGTTTTTACCATGTGACCATGTGACATTAGAGACCTCTTCAGTCCTGTCCTCTATGTTGTGAAAATACCTGAATTATTCAAAGACACGTCCCCGCATTTAGAAAAATCAACTAACTGCACATCCAGTACCACCCCCCCCGACTAAATCTTGTACTGAAATAGGTCCATGGGGATGAACATAAAGTTGAAAATTTCCGGATTGAAAGGAAATAGCCCCCGGCAGGTGAAGTGAGACGTGTTCCCGCAATGTGGCATATAGGGTAAATAATCCTGCTGCTGAAACAGCGGCGCTGTTCCGCGTCATGTGGATGCTGCTGGAGAAGCTTCACGCTCTACATTTAACATCAAAAAACAGAGAAGAATCGAGGCACTTCTGAAAATAAACGTAAAAATAATGAATACTTGAGAAATTCGTCATACACACAAACTTGAGATGTTTTTGTTCATTGTTTGATGGGTGGAGGGCGGCCATGGGGAGATCTACCAAAGACTTTGCATAGAGTGGACTGTGAGGAGAAATTTGACAAAAAGTGTCTCTGATTAGAATCTCATACTGTCTCAAAATACTGCTTTTCAT
>JAODJX010000043.1:12012815-12023462 GCA_026776945.1 Isichthys henryi
CTTCCGGGATAGGCTCCGGACCCCCTGCGACCCAGTAAGGATAAGCGGTTTGGAAAATGGATGGATGGATGGATGTACTCTATTATTATTTTCCAACTCACAAATTTTTATTAAAAACAGACTTAGGGAAAAATCTTGTTCGGAACCTGGGGACTGCATGTATCGGTAAGTTTTTGGAGAACAGAAGAAATTTCTGTTAGTTTGTATCCCGTTACCCTTAATTTGCATATGTTCTAATGTTGACTGTTTTTTGTTCTGAGCAAACATACACTTACTGCCCAGGGAAATAATTTAAAGCATTTCCTTTGACTGCATGGGATTTTCGCATAGTGCTGTACCTGGGCTCAGGTAACAGCTGCCTAGTCAGTGTTATCCACAGCCCGTCCAGTACCGGATGCTCAAACAGAGATTTACATATTCACACAAACCACGCGCTGTGATCTTGGGATTGTGGGAGGAAGCCCATGTGAATGAGGAGAGCAATCTGCACACACGAACACCCACGCGCAGCTGGGGATGGATCTGAGGTGAGGCTGCTACCAGTTTAGCTGCAGCACTATCTCAGTATCTCACGTTATAAATGAGAACCCTGCGAGGATGTCAGAGCGCCTCTCTGACAGATACAAAACACACTCACGATAAAGTTAGCCACGCCGTAAGTTTATCACCGACGCTGCAAAAACTCACGAGAGATGATAGATTACTTCAGACACACCCTTCCCACTTTGAAATATTTCAAATTAAAGTAATTCAGAAATCCACCAAGGAGTGATTAAGTCTGGAACATTCTCCTGGAGTTGATAAATAAGTCACATACCTAATGAAAAATTTAGACAAAGGGACTTTTGTTGATTATCATAACAAGCTACATGACTTGAAAATTTCTCACTTCCAAGATATTACTTGCTTGATTGTAATCCTGGGTATATATATTCTCCATCCCCAAATGGAAAAACCGGAATCTGTAAGCAGTTTTTTAAATTTAATTTGTTTTGGATAATAGAAACAGAATACACAGCAAATAGCCCAATTATATATATCTGTGAATATACTGTTTCCTTATAAACGAGGCGCCTTGGTCTGTTCCTTGTAGATTTTCATGCATCACATTGAGTTGAACATGGCATGGTGTTCCAGAGGGTATTCCGTTGCCTCCAGGTTTGTGAGTTTGATTCCTGGGCTCTGTGCACGTTTTGTGTGACCCCATGCGGTTAAGTGACTTGTTGTCTCTAAGTCGCCCTCTTTCTGGAAGTACAAACACCGGGAACATGTGACCTTTCAGTACATTTCGAGGTGGGGACGGCGGTAGCAGCGTTATTGAATTTCACTTTCTGTTTGTTGCTGTGAAGACGCAGTTAATCCCTATTTCATCAGGTCGAAGTTTCCGCAGAACTCTCAGGCTGATAAGGGCGGCGGAGCACCTGGAATGAGCCGGCAGGATTTGGGGAAGTGTGGCTTCTGTGTAGCATTTGCAAGGCTACACTCTGTAGTGAAGCGTTACAGTTGATTAACCTTAAATTCCACTTCAGTTCCAATCCCATGCTGCTCTAGTCCCGGTTGAAAATAATGTTCCAGACAGCACTGGCATGACCGCACTCTGGGTGAATCAATCATGGGCACCTTTTGGCAGGAGTGTGCATGTGTATGTGGTTAAATTTGTTTTAATCATTTGTACTAGGGTCATCGGAGTAGCCCAAAACGGTGACTGACTTAATAATGAAAATATAATAAATGTTACTGCTGTTCCAAACGTGAAGTCAGAAGATGGATCGATGGATGGACGGATGGACGGATGGACGGATGGGTGAATGACTGTCCCCATTTTCATATCCTGCATGGACGTATTTGCAAATCTCAGATGAATGACAAGGTGGGAATTTTTAAAAATACTTGTTTAGCTTGAACATTGAGTCAGACTACAAAGTGTTCTTAGTACCTTAAAGAGAAGGTCTTGTGAAGCTGAGAAAAGTGGCTCCCGCTTTAGTCGAAGAACTAGAAGCTAACAAAAGGCTGTAGGTTTGAGTCCCAGGCAGCCGGCGAGAAAATTGCTTGGCCTGCATTGTTTCAATCAGAATAAAGGTGTTTAAATGGATAAAGATTCACGCAATTATAGGTGGGCATTCACTCGCCGCGTGAGCGAGGCGCTGCTAAGATGTGCCAGGTGCAGACCAGAGGCAGCTTGTTAGCGTGGTGACAGTCTCTGGCGCACCTTAAAAAGCGTAATTCTTAGGAATTCGGCGAGAATGCACAAGCGTGAAACGCTCGTCTATCATACCAGCCTGAAGATCCATTCAGCTGAGCCAAATATTTTGGCCTTGCCTAGGGTTGTTTTTTTTTTGCGTATTGTCTATTTCTCGTAAAAAACAAGTTAAAATATGAGCAGAGGAATTGTATTTATTTTACATAAACCCGCATGGAATCCTTCCTCGCCCAATTTTACATGAATAAAAAACTTGAATCCCAGATCAACACCATCATGGCCAACATATGTTTTGGGAAGCAACAACTTCCAGATGATTTTTCTAGTTATGCTAACAGAGTGGTGGTTGCAGCAGCTTTTATGCAGATACGGAGATGTCACCATGAATGGTAATAATTATTTACGCCAAGGAATAACAGGCTTTATGGACTGAGCGGATAATGGATTTAGGGATCTTTATTCACTGTGACTAAACTCTGGCTTGAATTAATCAGGTCTTAATACTATCCGACAAAAGGATAGCCCACCCCCAGCCAATAATGAAGTAAAGCTTCAGTTAACTCCGCTTATTTAGTTCAACTGCCTAGATTTGCAAACCAATGAATGATGACAAAGAGCCAGCATTACGCTGCGAAGTTTTTGGTACCAGGTATTTCTAGAAAATGCGTAACGGTCCTCATCTTTGGAAAAGGCTGTTGTGTAATCCCACGTAGCACAGTGGAATATTTTATTACTGAAATCAGTATGTCTGATATTTTCTTTGGGAAATATAAGTTTTATGTCAGCAAATCATCAGTTTTGGCTGTAGTATCTCTAGAGAGTTAGCTGAGAAACACAGAGAATTTCGGTTCATGATTCATGTAGGTTAGAAGAAGATTGTAAGGGACCCTCCCAGACCCAACAAAGGCCTGTATTTCATACCCAGACCCGCCTCCCGCTCCTCAGGTAAGACTTGAGACACATTGAAGTCTCATCGAGCGACATGCTGTTCATGATGTTCCCCTCAGAGAAACATGACCAAAAAAAGCAGGGATGTCACCCCTGTTTTCCTGCTCATCTGCGATGACACAAAAAATCACTCTCCACCTCGCAGCAACAAAAGCTTTAGAAAGAGCAACCTTTCCACTTCCTGCCTGTAATAGCCGGCGAGAAATGGCTGTGATCTCGCAATACAATAGATTCAATGTCAACCAACAATTGCCCACTTATAGGCTCACACGTAGGACACACTGCATCTCCTGCATCATTTTCACTGAGTGTAGCTCTCTGCTTAACAGAACAATGCCATCCACAGGTCTCACAGCATCATCTGAGGAATACCTATAGAAATGAGCCAGCAATGCAGATGATGAATATCTCTCCAGAGTCCATAATATCCCAAGTCTTATTTTCAATCTCATCCCTACATTGATCAAATTTCAAGGTGCTCCTGTAAACCATCTAACACTGTCCTGGATATGTTTCTGGAAGCAGGACGGGAAATTGGAAGTCCAGCAAAGCGCCTCTTCTACGAGTAGCAAAGCAACGGTACTTCCAGCAATAAAGAGCATTTATTGCTAAGCTCTCCTTGGATTCCTCCACAGCAAATGTCGTGTGATGTATTGGAACCAACAATGCAGCACTCACCATATTGCAAGAATAATAACCGTTCATGATAATCAGAAGAAACCTTCAGACTGAAATTATTTTTCTAGAGAAGTAAAATTGGCAACACTATACCCAGACTTCAGTAATACTTTATTTTGTTCGCTTGTCAGTTGCGAAGTGTCTAATGTCAGTCTGCCATAGACGAGAATGTCACTCATAACAGCAGAGTACCAAACAGTTTTCTAGAACTGACAGTAACAGGTTTTCCTCATTCGTATTTTTCTTCCCACCGACTATTTAATTGCACTTTCCTGGGGCCCTATATTCTCTGATAGCTCATTGTTTTACAAACTGACGACTAACTTGTTAACAACTGTGTGGCTGACATTTTATAGGATAGGAAAAGGAATACGGATAGGAAATCGTGAGCTTCGGACACGCACAGTGGAAACGTAAATGCATTTATCAGAAAGGAATCAAACGAAGGAGACGAATGCATCTGAATCTCCGAGGCACAACAAAAGCACTTGGGAAGCAGAACGAACCCAAAATGTGACAGAAACAAAACTATCTCTCATCCTGAAGATACCGGCCCTCCCTACTTTTCTCAAATCTATTCCTTGTGCCTTCGGGACATTATACTTTTATCTTGCTGGACCCCATCACGACAGGAATGGGTTTCTGCTGCCAGCCCATATCCCAAGCAGACCTGCTTGCTTTTTCACTGTCCAGTATTGGCCACGGCAATGTCATGTCCACCTTGGTGTTTACGATGTCACCTTACAGTCCCTCCAAAAGCACAACAGGCAGTGAATCTCTGTCTTTCGCTCATCCCTCTTGCTAAGCTATCAAGTGACGTCGGCAATTTGTAAAACCACAACATGTTTTCCCCTCTGTCTTCTATCACTGCGGTGTTTTAAATTAGCAGTTGTTTTTTTTTCTCAACTGTACTGAAATTGATCAAATTTACATAATGTACATGTTACAGGAACCTATTTGCAATGTAATTACACCAGATAAATGTTTCATTCAAAGCAAAAGGAACATATATATAGAATAATTTCAGCTCTTATTAGGTTCGCGTATCAAACAAATCTTCGTTCATTAATACAAAGATAATAAATGCAAATATAAAATAAGTGATGATGTCCAGAAAGCATTTAATGTACCAATATGCGTACATTTACAAAAGGTATGTCTGCAATCAAATTTATTTTTCATACATTTCTTTTCATATAACTGCATTAGTAGTTGACATTATTTATCATTATCTTTTTCAAAGTACCCTCCAGGGAATTTGTCCAGGCTTCTGTAAATACAAGTCACATTACAACACGTCACTCGTTACTGCAATAGATTGATACCTCCAGTTAATTTCCAGATCTGTGAACAAACGACCGCAATCTGTATGGAAGACAGAGGCGTCAGCGAATGCTTCTATAACCACTGAAATACATTCTGAAAGCATTGTTCTGATGTAAACTGATAAAAATCTGTTTTTCATAATTTTATTTTGATGTCCTGCCTGTGTGAAGTGTGCATGTTCTCCCCAGGTGTACACAGATATCATCAGTAGGTGGTGAAGGTGCAGGAGAGAATTCACCAGTAAGATATAGGGGATGATTAGGAGGCTGAATTAGATAGGGCCACAGTGGGCACTTTTAGCCTAGACATCGGGGTAAGGGCCCTACTCTTTCGAAAGATGCCCAGGGATCTTTTATTACCTCGGAGAGTCAGGACCTCGGTTTTTTGTCTCACCTGGAGGACGGCGCCATTTTTACAGCACGGTATCCCCGTCATTCCACTGGGGCATTGGGATCCACACAGACCACAGGATGGACTAACCTGTTGGTCACCACAGCATGTCTTCCAGTAGCAACCCAGCTTTTCCAAGTTGGTCTTCCATCCGTCCTGCTTAGCTTTGGAAGGATCACCTGGTCTGAACTGTAGGTGGTACAGCTGCTGACTTTTAATTCAGTTTTTTCACCATATAGACATGTCCCACACTCATGTTTACTCTCCACTGTAAGCTCTTCTTCTTGCTCATTGGAGTTTTACTTACACAAAAATGTTCTGATTGGTTTAGGGAGATGACCAATCAGATTGTAGAGCAGGTGGGTCCACCCAGTCAGATGTTTTGGTCCTGCCTCCCCTATTTGCTTGGACCCACCACCTCTACAATCTGATTGGTTATCTCCCTAAACCAATCAGAACATTTTTTGTGTAAGTAAAAGTCCCATGAGCCTCCCGCTACTATAGATTTCAAATTTCTGTAATATTTTTAAAAGCTGTTTTATGTAGATTAATGTAACACCAGCCCTCATTTCACAGACTGAATAATAATGCTACTCAGTACAGCTATAAGCATGAAAAACTGAGAAATTTTAGCTATAGTTGGCTGAGAACCTGCTGCTGGCACAGCTGTGTCCCAGAAACAACAGCGGGAATACAACAAGCATGTCTATATGTACCCTGGTCTAGCACAGTACTGGCAGTGCCGCTAATGAGAGCCAGCTGGGTACCATTATAGTTCCAGTACCCAGAGCTGGGAAAAGGGTCCATTACAATCGAAACAAACCGCTCCAGCCTCCAGGTCACAAATGGTATCTGTGTATTTAACCAGGCAATGTTCGTTTTAGCCCACAATGCTGAGAGAGCACACTTTGAGCGCGGAAACACTTTGTACAAGCTGTCGTCTTTGTGCGTTCGAAGAGTGTCTCGACATTCTGGTAAATCACACGGCTGTAGCATGAAATGTCAACACACCATATTTGAAAATTGCTCGCCACTTTTATTTATAAATTTTAGCTAAAAGAAAACAGATTCCAGCACCACACATCCCTACCTTCGAATCCTAGGCTGGTGGGTCTGTTTCTTAGTGTGAGAGTCTGTACATCCATCTCCTTAACAAGATCGTGCAAGACCAGGAATATCTTGAAATTATTTTAAGGATAATGTCTCTCGCTTCTGATTAGGATTTAGGACAGACCCTCTGAAGACCATCTATATTCTGGCTGCTTATCCTGGCCATGGACATGGGGACCTGTAGCCAGTCCCAGAAACCACAGGGAACAAGACGGGGCAGGATGCCTACACATGCATTTGCCCACATTATGGGCAGTTTATAAGTTCCGTGCGTGTGTCTTTAGATATGTAGTGGGAAAATCGCATGTTGCAGGATCACCTGCCGTAGGCCACGCCCCCACAATAGGTATCAGTTTATCCAAAGATCTGGAATCTTTCTGCTTTTATTTCGAGTTTTGGTTTTGCTGGCATGGCGATGCACGACTACGTAAAACACACCGCACTGCAGAAACAACACTGGAAATCATGGGAAATGCATCCAGTGAAAGTGGGATTTCATAAGGGGGGCTCTGAATTTGCAGGGAATTATACGCAAGTTTTTAAATTCTTTCTGTCCTCCCACTGCACCATTTCCCCAGTAATTTAGTAGAAATTTTGAGAAAGCATCTCAACTGCTTTACCAAGGAAACAAAGAAATTGAAGGTTAGTCTTTAAATCAGACTGGCATACTCTGTAAAAAGCATAAATGTTAGTAGATGAGGAAGCTGTACTTTTTCCAACCAAAGCAGGGACTCGTGGCGTTTCCATTACAATAAAACACATCTAACTTACTAAGGGCATCATTTAGAGACATTTGGAACTAAATGTAATATATGTAAGGGAAAGGGTCCTGTGTTAAAATTATTAATGAAAAATACTTTTTAAGCGACAGGTTGATGGATGGTAACTACTTCGGAGCATTAACAAGATGCACAGCTTAATATGAATATTTCAGACTGTTTACACCGATAATCATGTTACAGTGGCATTTGAGGATTGCTTGTCAGTTCAGTGTCGCTTCATATCTCCGGGCATATAGAAAGTCGTTAAATAGTTAGCTGAGCACTTTGACATTATAATGAAACTAAAGCGAATGACACAGGTCCAATTCAGAGCAGTGACCAACACCTCTTAGTTTCCAGAATATGCTCAGCTGCCTCTGCAGTTAGGCCTACAGTCCCTTGCACCACTAACTAGTAACTAGAGCATACACTAATTTAATGTAGACTGTCATCTGTGTAAGTCAGGGGTGGCCAACCTCATCCACAAAGGGCTGCTGTGTGTGCGAGTTTTCACTGCAATTCCCTAATTAGGTTACTAATTAGAGCACTGATTGGCTGAAGAGTCCTTACACCAGGGTTTGAACAGCTGATCTAAAGGTTACCCCTAAATCCTGTATACACAATGGCCCTTTGCGGATAAGATCGCCCAACCCTGGTGTAAGGTGTTCCAACTGTGGGACACGGATGTTTAAAATGATTCGCACGTACACTTTAAATAGCACCCTCTCTTGACAAGATGGAAAGCACTATTGTTCCATTTTTAAGGGCAGAGGTAAATAAAGCTGATTTTAAAAATATCAATCATGAAAGGATAGTCACAATGGAATCTTTGTCTTTGTCCTGCTACATGTTTAAATTCTCTGTGGCCATCACTTCCCATTGTTCTCTTTATAGATTAATCAAATCGAGCCACAGTGAGCTCAGCAATCAATGCAGCAATGGGTTCCATCTGGTTTTTAAATAGTACAGGAGATGCCTGCAGCATGGCACAGTTACCCCTTAATGACTGCCGCATTCCCAAAACCAGTTATCGCATCTTCTGTATTCTCCACGCCTATAAAAACACATTAGTTCTATAACCCAGTCACCCAAGCCTTACACTTATCCCGTGTGTCCTCTATCAATTGCATATGTATATTTTTATTACTTTGAATATGAATAGTTATCTGATTTCAATGAATCTTGTCATGCAAGCCTCCACAGTTTACCTCCGTTGTGGTTTATTCAGACCCAAACTCGACATGCTACGCAGGTTACAGCGACGGAGCCCATGGAGAAGGGTCCTGCTTTTTTCTTTGCGAAGGAAATCAACGCTTTGAATAAGTGCACCGCTGACGCCATGCGTCCCTGCAATATGGAGCCCGAAAGCGTTAATGGAGAAGTTAACCGAACAGGGTACAGGCGCATAGGCGCGACTTCTGCGGCTCTGGGGTGAAGGGCTCGCCGTTGCTATGGTCACAGTCTTCATTATAAGTGACTGAGTAGTCTTGCACTTGAGAAATTAATGGAGATTTCAGATGCCGGGCTGAAGAATTACCATCGGCAGGCTATTTGCTCTCTGCCTCCATTGATATTTTTACCCGGTTCCCCTACACTGGCCTCCTGCTTGGACAAGCACCATGCACTCTTCTTGCTGCTAGTTCTGCCTCCTTGTTATAAATAGTCGAGTTCTTGCACCACTTTATTATGTATGTCTCTCTGGACGTGAATGCAAACACGATGTGATGTGTGCAACAATCCCTGTTTTTCTCTTCCTTTTAGATTACACTTGTATTCATGCGGATTAATGCTTTCCCCCCTATTTAGTGCTCAATATGGGTGCATATACACTGCAATTGAATTGCAAAAAGGACATCCTGAACACGGGAATAGGTAATGTGCATGCTCTGCTTTTATTCGTGATTGCGATTGACCAAAAGTACAACTTGCTGTTCAGCTGCATGAGGACTCTGTGGATGTGCTGTTTAATGGTGGTGGCTGCATGTGTTGGTCATCTCCTACATTTCATTATTTTTTCTGGCAAATCTTGTAAAAAGACTGACCTGGGTATACAAGCTCTTGGACCATACGTTTAAAACTGTTAACTACTGAATGCAGTAGTACTTACATTTTCAGATTCACTGCTATTAAATCCACTGGTAACCACTGCCAACACTGCGTGTAGGATAATAATGTTTTACAACCACAAAATCCATTAATTGTGAATAATCTGGCTGCCACATCCTCCACAATGCAGATGAATATGTATAGAGAGGCGACAAAATGTCTTAAAGCCCCAAGACTGCGTTTAGCTTGGGGATTAGTGGTTTTATTTATAATAGTTGTGTAGCTTTATAAAGCTTCATCTCTCTTAAAACCACGAGCAGGTTCATAATGAAAATATTGCTCCTAAACCCCACACTGGGCATCTCCGTTGTTTTTCGAACGCACCCGTTTCTATCTATACACCTTCACTAACTGGGGCAGCGCTAATTATTACCCGTACCCAGAATGAATCATTTAAATGGTTTAGTACAAGACACGATTAACAGGCACTAATCTAGCTATTTACAATTTAGCGCAGGTTTCCCTGTGCATTATTTAACGCTTAATTAAGGAATGTTTAGGTGATTAGTTAAGCTTTAGGTCCCCAGCCAAAAAACAAAGCTGAAGTTACCTTAACAACATCCAACATCCACCTGATCCAGATTCATTCAAGGACATAGTCTCATTAAGGCTCAATTTCTAATCTGGATTAATTGTTCTCAAACCTAAGTGTCTCTAAAGAAGGGGCTGTTCTACTGCCAAGTTTTGGCACATTCGCGTTGCATGGTTGCATCCAGGACAGCTGATCTTACTCTTAGGGAGTGATAACAGGCTGGTTCTGACTGTGCTACGTTAGCCAAGATGCCTGCCAATGGCCATTAGTCCGACCCATAGGCTATATCTAAACAGCGAGTGACATTCAGTTGATAAAATTAGAATGGAACCTTGCATTGCCACACAAACCGGTTAGTGTACGTTGCGTCTCATACAGCTCTGCTGCATGTTCATGTGTCAGACACGTGACGTGAACATGCTTTGGAGACCAAGGGAACTTGCACAGTGGTGTCAAGCATTCTGTGAGCAGAATATATAGGACTTTTGGCAATTAGTAAATGTGGCTATTTTAATGTGAATGGCTAGGAATGGGGGTGGCATGGTGGTGCAGTGGTGCAGTCACACTACTGGGACCCGGGTTCGAGTCTCCGCCTG
>JAODJX010000043.1:12028437-12046103 GCA_026776945.1 Isichthys henryi
GAGCATTACCGCAGTTTACCACGGATTAGGATACACAACGCTCCCTCCAGGCGCCGGTCTCAGCAGGCCGGCCTCCCGGCCCCCCCCCCCCCAGCATTCGGTTTCTTTGGCAACAGCTGCAGCGCTGTGGTCTCCTTCGGTGAACGAGCACTCGGGACCTGCAGGGGGGGTCACACCTGGATGGTTGTCGCTCAGAGGTTCGTTGCTTCAGTGACCTCCATAACAGGGTCGACTATAATACTGCTGTGGGAAAGAAAGGAGATTCAATAGGCAGGCTGGTACCCTGGGGGCCGCTGATTCTAGACCGCAAAGGATACAGTTTGCTCGAGTCTGGTTGGTACCAAATCTGAATGGCCCAGTAATTGTAATATATATAAAATAAGGGACCCGACTGGGGAAGTTCTGAATAGTGTGGGGATTAAGTAGCTTTTTTTTTTTTAGAAGTTATAGGGCACTGTGACCTTAAGGATGGATGGGCAGTTAGAAGATATTAACTCCTGCTGTGTTTGCCTGATGTTTTTCTTACTGAAGCACTTTTACACATTTGGAGTAACTATGCTAGGAATTATAAAAAAAAAAAAGAAAAACCCTGTCCACTCTGTACAAGATTATGCAGAGACCAAATGCATTAACCGGGGATTTTAAATGTCATATTTTAAGCATAATGTCTCCACAGCTCTTCCTTTAAATGATCTGCTATAATAAAAGACCAACAGAAAAGGTATTGAAATAAATCGCTTCATGTAACATTTTACAAAATAATTGCTCCAGATAAGAGACATGATTTCTTTCTTAATTAAACTAATTGTGAGTGTGGTGTTAATGATTTTTATATGCAGTTCCCTTTCAGTGTCAAAGATTGTATGACTAATACTCTGTTGAAAAATATTTTTCCAACGCACTTGTTCATTACACAAACATGGATTTGAATGTTTACATACGTAAAACGAGGCTCACCTATTAATTTTGTTCTTTTAATAATAAGATAGCATTTAGTGAAAAGTGTTATTAGACATTAGGATCACTGATCAGTGAAAACTAAAAGGCTGGTTGCTGCAGTCAAGACTTCCTGACTTGCGTGGTTTGGAGATACCCAGCGAGTGTACAGTACTAATAAAGTTTTGCTTTCAAATCTTAAATATGGGCACAATGAATTTGTCTGTTTATGATATCCTCCATAGAATATGTCTTACTCAGATGGATGTGATTTGATCCTAATTAGCTTCCTGCACGTTAGGGTTCCTTTGTACTTGCATTAAATTGGTACCTTAACCGTTCATGTTTTCAACCGTTAACCATTCAGATGAACTGTATCTGGACTTGATGGCTACAGTCACACAGGATCCATTAATTGAAATCAAACAATCATGCACTTTGCTATTCCATTTGGGGTGTTTCCCTGCCTCATGGCCTCATGCCTCCTGGGATAATTTAAGAGCTCCCTGTGATTCCATATTGGATAGCTGGTATGCAAAACTAATGGATGGATGTAGTTACTAATTTATTAGAGATGAAATGCTGTTTTAGGTACTAATTTAAAATGCTCATACCTGATCATTGATTTTGTGCTTCTGCTTAAGTGTAGTAATCCCACAAATAACTGGCACAAATCCCATATGTATAAATAACCAGAGATCCAGCTATAGTAGAAACCGATATTAATATGTGTGTAATTATAATTACCAATCAATTAATTGCAAAGTGAATGATGATAATAGAGACTGAGACATTTCTTGGCTGGTAGATAAAGAAGATTAAATCACATGTGACCCATTTAGGCTGTGAACCTGAAAAAGGCACGACACATACTTTGTCGGCTAAAGACCGTACACGTTCGCGCTAATGGCCTGGATCTTGTGATGTACTAGTGTTTGTTGTGTTTTCGAGGACCTTTAGAAACGTGGCAATTAGATGAGCCCCCCCCCCCCCCCCCAACTTGTTGGGGTCTTGTTTGCACTCCCGTCGCTTTCATGTGCATTTTCAGCCTCGTTCGACGCTCCCAATCTGACAAAAGCCGACCTCTGTAGATGTGAACATTAATGCAGCGCTGGTATAGTCTTTTATCATCGGCGTCCTGTAACATTGCATTCGCCAGTCAAACAGAGCAGTGAATGCGTCAAGTTTCGCCCTAATAGGTGAGATCGGAGTGCCGCCCTCCCATCTGCCAATGATGTGCAGCATGCAGGGGTGGAAAAATTTACAGAAACCGTCATATGACGCATCCCCTTCAGCCTGACGATAAAGTACACTTTAATTCCGGCATGCAATGGGACAAAATAAACTCAACAGTTAATCAGCTGTTAAACTTCCCCCTGGCTCCATCTGTGATTACGATGATGCTTATTTGATTTATTTCACCCCCTTGCCACACATCTTCATCATAATTGTTATTCTGGATTTATAGTACCACCCCGCAGGACAGGGAAATAGTGTGATGTTTGTCTCGGGAAACATGCCGTCACCTCGAGGCTAACTGTGCACAGCAGATGGAGTCCCAGCTTTCAGGGGTTACCGTAACAACGGGCAGACTGTAGTTGCAAAAAATTCTTGTACGGGTCTGTGGTTGCTATATTATTTTTGTGTGGAAGCTTCTTCTCTGACTCATGGAGCCAATTACAGTGAAGCATGGGGGTCGATGTTCATAATCAGTAATGAATATTTAAATTTTAATTAGCCTATTTTTAACTAGTCTCAGTTTAAAGTAAATTTGTGTCCTGGTGTAAACATTCTGTACTTTTGTTGTCATATAAAGGGACAAAAAAAAATCATGTTTGCACTGCAAAGCTGTGCAAACAATTGACAATTAACTAAACTTATTCCGAAGTTGGCTGAGTGAAATTAAAGAATCTAATCGACATCGACGCTTAGCTCAGTCAAAGGCGCAAATTAATTTTTCTGTGAAGTTCGCTAATTGCTTCCAGTTTTTCCTGTTTTACTTTTGCTCAATAAACTGTATTTCCACAAAAAATGTGAAACACTATTGTAATGAAAGACAAAGTAGAACACAACTTGTAAGCTCAGTGTGGGTGTTGGTGTGGCTTCAGCATCGATAGGGATCAAATCAGCCCCAAATCCCTATTGGTTGGGAGATGTTCTTATCTTCCATACCCAAATGAACACTATTGAAACTCAACATGTTTATGTGTGTGTGACATTGCTCTACTAAACCACTAGCTGTCCACAATTGCCAAAATACTCGAACGATGAACCTTTTTTACATTTTAGTACTATGGTGATTGTAGTTAACGGTGTACAGTATCACGCCAAGGTTTTACATCCTCTTCTTCCTTAACTATGTCCCTAAGGCTACAGAGACCAATGAGGGGTGTTTCTCACACGGTCTGGCAAACCATATTGCTTCTAGCTCACTGTATCTGGCTGTGGATTCACAGTTTTGGCATTAAACTTTTCTATCAGAGGCTGGTTGGTATGAAGCATCTCTCGTGAATTTCTGCAAGCTGGCTGAGCTACGGTTCGACGTTGCCCAGACAAACTGCACCTTGTCTTTTCTATGTCTTTTTATAACTGTGGTGCTATCTCCAGTTTTCAATGAAGAATCCTTTATTTTTTTATTTTCCCTGACATATTACTTCTCGCAGAATTCTCAGGTGCCCATTGATGCTTCACAATGGGAGGTGACATCTCCGAGGTAACCAGTGAACAACCTGTCCAGAGGAGCTGTCCGTGGCCTTCTAATCATACGAGTAGCAGGAGTGCTTTATGCTACCTGGTGTGACGTGGATCTATGTGATTCCATTTCATCAGAGGAAGACCTTCTTGTGTCCAAGCACACAGACCAGATTAAATTGTTCTTGAAGCCGGTGGACTCTTCCGATGTTCCGCCTTTATTTATGTGGAATGTGGACACTTAGGTGCTGTTAACACTTACGATAAGGTCCATCCCATAAACAGGCTTGTCACACCATGAAGCAATCATGCCACATTGTCTGGGCTTGTAGCAGGCACTGTCACCCCGATAAGAAACATCTGGTGATGCTTGAAGTTCTCCAGAAATATCTTACTAGAACTTCTTCCACTGTCCATCCAACTCATGGTGTCAGTTGTTTGCTTAGGCGATTTTTCACTATGGCTGTGGTTCACAATTCTACCCTGCAAAACAGACATGGTCCTTTACGTGCTTACTACCGCTCTATGTCTGGAATAATCATATAATCTACTCTGCTAAATGAAAAGGCTCTGTGCCTTAAGACGCGCTATTAAATACAACATTCAATGTTATCCATCTTCCAACCACTTATCCTAGGCAGGGTCACCTGGAACCTACAAGGTTGAGGTCCACCCTGGATGAGATGTTAGTTTCAATTTTGAAATACCAATTGCGCATAACTGCATGTCGTCAGAATGTGGGAAGTATCTGTAGTACTCTGAAGACAAACCGTGTGACATGAGCTTGAAAGTTCACACTCAAGGACTAGGTGAAAGCTCAGTTCACACAGATTAAAATTCACGTTCATAGTTCACAAGTTCTCGATCATGTCTCTTGATTTTTTTTATGAGCTGCTCTGAATCCAAACTTTGTGCAGCAGTTCAAATATCACCAGCATCACCTACCATTAAAAAACTCCTGGAGTTTACTTTATTGATATAACCAAACCATTAGTGTCAAGACTAGCGCATTGGAGCATATCAACGCTGATGAAGACAAGGAACGCGCGAGAAATCAAGATCATCACGCAATAATTTTCCACGGCACAATTCTGAGGCATTGTAATACATCATATGTTATATTACAACACAAAAGTTATTTTTTGCCTATTATTGTTACTGGTGTGTGAGCGTTGTTCACTGGACTGAATGACAGTCGCGTTTATTAGTTGCGAACTGCCTCATACAGTTCACTAAAAATATGAGCGTTTTCAATAAATGGTGCTCAAATAGCACATTCATGTGCAACGTTGCACACCAGGTAGTGGTGAGGTTAATAGCCCCAACCTAGTCAGTGTGATGTAACAGTGCTACCCACTGCGGAACCAAACTGCCCTTCAGTGGCTTTTTCCTGCCACTTGTTGTGGAATGTAAGTCTTCATAAGACCTTGAACGTCTCCCTGGCATAATCGCTTCCTTTAAGTTGTTGCAGAATGACTTTTGTGAAGAAAAGCTCGTTTTCATTCTCATCTTAATAGGATTTCACACCCCTGTCTAGTGACACTAACCTTGAACGGTTTCGGCTGCATTATTATTATTATTATTATACCCAGAGTTTGCTGGGTGAAGCCGTGTCTCTTGTGGATAATAAGCAGGCTGATCTGACCGTCTGTAGTCTCTGGAACGTCAGTGTCCAGTTTACGATGCCAGTGGTGGCATTGTCGATTATTTAAGTGTTCTGAAGTACACGTGCCATTCTTCTAAGTTCCATGCTCCATGCTCAGAAGAGTTTGTCACGCTCTCATGCAAGATCTCCTGTGGCTGTCAAGGTCTCCAGGCAAGCACAGCTAGATGGTATACCCCTCGAGGAGCTGTGACAGGCAGCACTTCATACCAGCAGCAGACGAATGATCTGCTTGAGGATAATCACGAGCGTGAGGCTGTGCAGTGTTGTCTGTCGTGTATGGCAATGGAGCCTCCTTGGAGAAAGTTCTTGCAGGAAGCGTTGTCCTAATTAAGAATATTCCCGAGCGTTACATAGCACTGCTTTGTCTGAACTGTTCTGCCTTTGGGTGACACAGGTGTAATAATACATCCATCGAGAGATGTAGCTGATCCATCTACTTGGCCTATCTAAGAATCCAGCTGGCAGTATTGCATACAAATGTCAGCACTACGTACATGTGGGCGCCTCTGTCCAAAGGTGTCATTAATGGTATACCAGAAATGATAGGGACATGACATTCCTGCTTTGGGACACTGTGTAACGTATAAATTTGCATCACACTTGTGGCATGTTATGCACACTTCTCATCATTATCGGCAATTTGACACTTATAGCCGCATTTGAAGTCTAAGCGATGTACCCCACTGAAATTTTCATTTGTCTGGCAGTAATTGCAGATTCTCCTTTCTCCTGTTGAAGGACCATTCTTGGGCTTAGCCTCGTGGCCTGGTCTGTTGCAGTAATGACATGTTTCCCCTGAGCTTCTCACCCGCTCAGCTGCAGTTGTTTGACATTTTGCGATGCTTTCGCTAAATATCGTGCGTGGCAGCTTTTGGGACTAGCGCCAGTAAATTAGCTTACTACTGTATAGTGCAGCTTCCGTTGCAGTAGCCATTTTGACAACTCGAGTCAGGCTAACCTCTGGCCAGGCATGTGGAAAACATGGCTGTCTTCTGGGGTGGAACATAGTGAGACTTTAAACCTCCACCTCCCATACCCGTGACACTGGCCACAACCTTTTCACCAACGGGCCCCTAAGATCACTATTATATGTTGCAATCGACAAACTCCTAGGCGTTGTATGCTTTACAGTTGCATTCATCTGTGCATTGATTAGCGTTGTGACCTTTGTCACATCCTTCGGAAGAACACGCTGCAAATCTACTACATATATGCAATCTTGGCAGTCTTGCCAGTTAGCCTAAATTTAAATTTGATTAACTGTGTTCTAGGTTTTTGTAGTTGTAGGTCCTCAGCATACTGTCCGAGCCTCTCCGGCGTTTTGTTAGCCATCATTCGTTAGCCTTCCTGCGAAAGCACCTCTGTAGCAATGAGCTAATGCTTTCTCATAGGGTTCATGCTTGATTTTACAATAGGCATCAGCATTGTATGTAGCGTTTCTGCATGAGGCTTTTGTAATTGGTTTTCTCACAGTGTAGGGGACCCTATTTGTTGGCGTTTGACAGCCCTTAAAGAAAAAACTAATTTAAATGTTAATTTGCTGTATATTGTTAAGTCTTGTTCATGCCAAATGTTGGCAGTTGATGAACTGCATCTCAGTTGATGTCATGCCCTGAGGACAGGTCAGGTGATGTTTTCCTAGTGATTTTTTTCCCCTGCTTAAACCACAGCGTGCATCGTTGATAACATTAGTGTGGCACTAGCCAAGGATTCATCTTCTCCATGTAAAAGCTTAAACAGGGTTAAGACCACACTATTCACAATGGCCCATTTTATGATTTACAGAATTGTTTATCTTGGATGGGTTTCTTGACGAGTTGAGCTTCTCAAGCTGTTGGGAAGTGGAATGTCAATGGCACATCAGAGACCGTGTGAAGTGGGATACGTGTGTTTTTGGAGGGGGGGCGTGTGACGCATGGCTGCCGGTGGACCCTGCAGACTAGTCTGAGGGGGGAGGGAATCTCCCTTGAGATGGAAACGAGCCTAAGTAACAGGGACATCAGAGAAAACTGGCCTCTCACCGACATGGATCATGGAATCGATACTGATGGAAACACTAAAACAAGACAATCAACACGAAGATCCTGAGTTGGCTTGCACCCCATCGGCCACTAACAGGAAGTGACACAGCCTGATGACCGCAGTCAAAAGCCTGCAAGATGGGATGCTGAATAGGCTGGGCTTAATCTCTCTGGCTGTCACCTGTACGCCTGTCCTTCACCGACTCAAAGATTCGAGAAGACCTGTGACTCTTATAGCTTTCATGTGGGGGATTGACCTCAATCTTTGGGATGCATGACTGTAATGTGATTAATGAATCTGAGCTTTCAGTGCTGGCTTAATGGTCAGGGAAGCGCACTCGTAATTGAAAGATTGCAGGTTCGAATCCCCGACCAGCAAGGCACCACTGAGGTACCCTGAGCAACGTACTGCTCCCTGGGTGCTGAATTAGCTGCCCCCTGCTATGCCACATTGGCACATATGGGTTAAATGCAGAGGACACATTTCGTTATTATGCACTGTGTGCTGTGGTGTGTCAACAGTGATAATTAATCACTAAATTCACCATAAAAAAATTCTTTTCATGGGAGCTCGGTTCTGCCTCCCAATCCCATAATCCTTTTCTCATTTCTTACATCCTGGTTCTAAATAACATGATTGGACGCAAACCAAAAGTGCATTTACTTGCGTAATCGCTGATGAAGCTCAAGGGCCTGAAATGCAGCCTGAGGTTCGCGTGAGAGGTACTGTAGAGAGGTCCGATTGGACCCTGTTATGCTCCTTTAGTCTGGGAATAGCAGCCGGATTCTGTAAGTAAAGTGTCAGATTGATCTCTGCATATTGTCGATTACGTGACATTAACTGTCTCCCTGGGGATATTACCGCTGATTTAATAGTTACTTCTCAACTCTAAATAATAGATCTGAATGGCAGAATGACTTTTGCCTATTGATTCAGTGGTTACAGGCTTGGGAAATTCAAGGGTGGTTATTGCTGTACATGGTATACAGTTGACACTGAAATGTACAACATTATCTTTATCTAAAAGGCATCTCCAAGAACAAGGTTTAAACTGAGAATATTGTATGTTGCTTTTTATCTATGTCCATAGTCTTTCTCAGTCTGTTTCTCAGGAAATTAACACTCGTTTGATTTGTTGTGATGCAGAATACACCATACAACCAGAATGGAGAGATATTATATAGACCTATAACAATACTGTATATACATAATATAACACACTTCTTTCATCATAATCCAAATAGCATCTTGTATTTAATGAAGCATTTTGAAGTTATTAGAAACTGTATGTTTTTTTTAACAGTCAGTATAGTGAATCTTTCAAGTTAAACCCTTATTTAATCAAAACCAACATGTATTTTTACAAATAGCCTATTTAAAACAGACATTTGTACATTCACATGAGAGATGTGTTTAAAGAATGGCATAAGTCCATAAATCAAACAGTACGGAATTCGGTCATCTAATCACCGTGTTAAATGGGCTGTAGGACTACATTAACATCATTCCTTTGTGTAGCCTGTTAATAAAAAATATTAGGAACCATGCAATATTGAGAGCACACTGCCACCTGCAAATAAAAATTATATATGTACTGCTGGAACTTTCTCAGGCAGATTTTTCTCTTAACTCACTTGCAGGTTACTCAGTGTGGTACAGAAATGCATAGACACTGGGCCTCGATAAACATCTTTAACAGTTTGTAAGAACATCAAGAACATCATTT
Source organism: Isichthys henryi (assembly GCA_026776945.1). NCBI lineage: Eukaryota > Metazoa > Chordata > Actinopteri > Osteoglossiformes > Mormyridae > Isichthys > Isichthys henryi. Next base: position 12,037,479 of record JAODJX010000043.1, read on the forward strand.
TGGGGCTGTATTAGTAGTAAGTCCACTGTTTTCTGACCTGCTAACTGTATGCAGTGTGCACCAAAAAATCCTTTTTTACCCGTTTTGTCCTTGTCAATAAAACATGGGACTTCTCATGGCTTACATGATTGGTGGATTGTGTCACACACTCATATCAAAGGTCCAGTGCTGACTCTTTCCATCATATTTCAAAGGTGTTGCGATTTTGAATCCACTGGTGCCAAATAGTTAGTGTGTGTTTACCTTAATAGCTCCTTAATAGTCCTACAGCTTTCTCAGGAGGCTTTTCAGTGCTCTTTCTGGAGCCCCACAGCTAAAAGATGACATCATCACTGGTTTTCCAGTGAAAGCTGAAAGCATGAGCCTGTTCTTTTCGGTCAAAGTTGTCATACATGCCCCCACCCCTGAGATGTTTGCGTCGCGTGATATGGCACAGCCCATCAAACAAAGCCACCTTCCCCCTTTTACGGTCAGCAGGTATTAAACCTCATTTTTGTCAGCCTCGCAAAAATAGCCGCGGCTGTTTTGTGGCCCACGGTGAGATGTACTCTGGGTTAAATGTGACGCGCACATTAACAGCCTGCACTGGCGGCCAACTCCACTCTGATTGGCCGGGGATGACTCAGGGACGAGCGGGGCCCTTATGTCTGTGAGAACAGGGGCAAGAGCCGTGTCAGTTTGTGCGAGCCTTGCCCAGTGTGCCAGCCAATCACAACGCGGGTGAGATTCAGACGGATGCCTGGTCTGCGACTCACTCTGCTGCCTCCAGGGGGCTCCTGAGGAAACTCCAGAGACATGCTTCATGTAGTATTATTTTAATCGCTCCATTTTTTCTTTTACATGTTGCGGAACTGAGGACCCACTCTGGTTGCAGGCCCTTAAAGGGGATTTGCATACAAATCATGGCTATTCTTTTTATGAATAATTAAAAATGAGTTAGTAAATTCAACTTTTCCAATTTATTAATTTCAACATTAAAGTAAAGCTGTAAAGCCTGAACCCCTGCATACGATAACAGAGATGAAAACAATGGTTGCAGAACCCTAAAACCACTACTTCCAGGGCACCTATTTTAATTTAAAATTATCCCAGCAATCGTTAATGCGATGGCTTTGTGTCGCCCCATTTTTCTCAGCAAAAGCAATTTGCCATTTCCGACGCAGCTCAGAAACATTTCGCATGTTGCAGTTTGTCGAGGGCAGGCAAACGCGACGTCACATTAATCGGGGAGAAAACATTAGCTGTGTGATAACATCAACTCTCTTCCTTTCTGTCAGCGAGGCGCCTGTTAAACTTCCGGGAGAGAGTGAATCGAGCTGCGCATGTGGCATTCCGACATGCAAGTTAGAAACATGCAATGTTTTTATAATAAATGTAAACAATTGTGTTCAGATTTAATGTACAGTGACATTGCAGTTACACCTCGATGTGTGACTGGTATTCTGTGATGCGATTAGATGCTCGAAGTTCCTGATCATTCCTGTGAGAGGAGCCAGAGAGCAGCCGTGCGTGGCCCAATCAGGCTCCCTGGGCACAACACACTTCACATTGTTAGAAGTCTGAATGGGGGAGGGCGGAGCGGGGGGCTATGGAACCACAGCTGACAAAGCGCCGCTAACAGTAGAGATAGCGGCCTGCTTTTGTGGATTCTCTGGGACTAAAGCTGTTCCCTCTTCCCAATATTTATTTCTTCTTGGATCGGACAAGTAGGAAGATAAGATTTTACTCCTTACACTCCTGGTCATCACAGAGGCTTCCGGTGAGTGAGGGATTGCAATAGAAAGGAAGAGTGATGGAGGTAATGTGACTGGTCTGTGAGGTGGGGGGGAGAGCAGGCTGTAAGAGACCCCAGTCCTGAAGAGTGATTACTTGAGACATGCAGTGATGAGATTGGTGAGTAGCAGAGGATGGATGGTCCCTCTGGTCTGTGATCCTACTACCACCTTCGGAGGCTTCGGGTCGCCCACGGTAACCGCAACATGGTGTTATGCTACCGCCAGGGGGCCGGTGTAACGCCCAGTGAATTAAAAATGGTGTGTAAGGTTGTTGGTTCAAATCCCATGGACAGCCAGGTGATTTCACCCTTGGGCCCCTGAATGTGACCCTTAACCCCAATTGTCCTGCTTTCTCGCTTGTACGTCACTTTGGATAAAACCATCTCATGAATAAGTAAATATACCACGTTTTCCTGGAAATGGAAGAAAGCTACATGTCACACATATAGTTTCACTGCAGGATAAGTAGTGAAAGGCTGGCATCGTGTCCAGAGTGTAACCCTGCCTTTGTTAAAATAAATGCCCATTAAAATAATGGCTGATGGGTTTTTCTGTACGGTGGAACTTGCCTATTGGCCAAACCTGGTTTTGGCAACGATTACCAAATTACAACAAATGGCTCCCAAGGTGTGGTTTTAGGCAAGTTGAGCTTTTATGTTACTCGGTATGAATCCAGAAGTGTGTCTCTGCCTGCCTGTCGAAATCTCCATTTTATGAGGAACTTTCCAGAAATGTTGTGGAAAGATAATTCACAGCTGAGGCAGCGGACTCTTGTTTTAGGCTGTGTGTGTGTGTGCAGGGCATCCTGTCAGTGAGATCCATCACCGTCAGCCCTTCTCAGAGCCTGTGTTTATCAGCCTTCCCACACATCTGCACTTACCCAGAAAGCATCCAGGAGTGGCAGCCCAAGTCTGCAGACACTCAGTGGCTTCGCTTGAATATGCATCAATGTTCCCTGGCATCAGCTGAAACTCGGGGCTAACATTCATGTGGTACGTCATTAATGCCCCCCCCCCCTTTCTCCTGCATTATGATGGCAGCCACATTTCCAGGGGATGTGTATAATCCTGACCAAGGTGGTGATGATGATGACGTGAAACAACATATTTTCCCTCCAAAAAGTATTTTTGGTTGTTAATATTGACATTGTTGTGACATCTTGTATATCATCGAGGTGCCTATACTGTGCAACAGAGCATAATGCATTTAAGATCCTAGGACATGTTACAATCTTTCAGCACATACCAAGTTTCCGTATGTTCATCTGCGTGTCACTGTATGCATCTCTGAATCGTCTTCCTCTGTCTACCACATTCTCTGTGGTTCTTATACCGTTCTCCTTTCGAGAAACATGGCTGCGTAAGATCGGAAAGCCTTTGCACATGGCTTCGGCACAGCCGGTTGACCAGACCGTTGCCTGGGACAGCAGAAAGCCAGAAGGTGAGAAGAGAAGCTTTATTTGCCATTTGTATAAGTACGAGAAAAGGTATTTTGGAATGTGTTAGATTTCACATGTCCCATCTTGCCGTCGTCTTTTAAAAAAAAATGACACACATATATATTTGCGAGAACAAAGCTTGGGGTCAGAGCGCAGGCTAGATCATCCATAGTCAGCCTGAAGCATTTGTTTGGGGGGGGGGGGGGGGCTTAAGGGCCCCAGGGGGATAATGCTACACTGCTGAGCGTGAGCATTGAACTGATGACATTCTGATCACAAAACCGAGGCTTAGCCCAGTGAGCCACAAACCACCCCCAGAACTTTTTAGCGGAGGATCGTTAGCAGAGGTCAGAGATTTTGCTCACACACTCCCCTGTGAGCTGTATAGCGTTAGCAAGCCTCGTTTTACAATCCTGTACTTACCTTGGAAGTATTAGTTCTGCACCTCCTCCCCTCTCTGGCTTTTACCGACTTCTGTACCCATACGACGTAATGGCTTTTGAATCTGTCTAATTCTATTACCAGTGTAAGCCACGGAATTTACAGAGCAGACAATGTTACCATTTTCTTCAAGGCAAAATGAGCGGCGTGGGAACCGACAGTTTAGAGCACGGCTGAGAAGCAGCTCCTACTCACCCCCCCCCCCCTCCCTTGGACCGTACGTTTTACTCCAGATAATAATAATTGCTTCCTCGGAACAGCCGTGTCTCTGAGTAATTATCCTTTGTTCGGGAAGACGGACAGGAAGTAAAGGCGATGTGGGAGGCAGCCGAACCTGAGTGAACGGCGTGTCGCGGCCAGGCGTGGCGCGGCCGACCTGTAATCCATTAAAGCAAGAGGCTATAATGGCTCACCCAAAATATTACCTGTACTCTGCTTTTTACCGCTTGGGCTCCACTTCTGACATCGTTATCAGGTGCTCTGGGGCCACCGTGCTTCCTGAAAATAAATAGAACTGATCCAGAAATATTAAACAATGGTTTGCAGGTGCTTTTTATGGATATGTACAAGAGTAAAAACAGCTAACAAGAATATTTTGGCAAATTAGTCGTCTGGATCATATCTGCATTCTTGTTTTTTTGTGGCAGTTTTCTTTTTTTGGGAAGAATGTCTTCCAGGCCTTTGCATGTACTGGGATTAATGGGAGTCCTGTTTCTTAGGACTGGTTCCTCTCCTTCTGTTTTAATGACCTTTTTCTTATCTAAATAATTATTTTGCGTTCTAATGCACGCAAGCCCTTTGTGGCCAAAACTGCCGGATCCTCGTGCTACTTTTGTGTTTCTGTAGATGACTTTCTGTCTTCTGCCCGAGGAATCTTTGCACCGGGGTAGTGATCGCTCTCCCTCTCCTCCGTGTTAATTAACTGTTCATTCAAACATTAATATTTCCTCAATCAGCACTTCGCAAAGGTTACGGTTATGCGGTGTGTCTCTCCGTGGCATATTACTCAAAGCCGACATGCCATGACTGGTGAGGATTAATTCACCGGTGAAAAGGCCCCTCCCTGCCCCCACTCCAGGGAGCCAATCAGGGAGCTCGTGCATCAGGTGACTGAAGCCACCTTCTCTGCAGAATCCTGTGCAGCCGGTGAGCCAATTTACCTACGTCGGACCCGCTGTTTTATCTCGGAATTTCTCGGCATGAACGAGAATTAATACGCAAGTTATATTACTTAACCGTCCACCTCATAGCCAACTTTGTTACACACCTCCCATGGGTATGCGGGTCAGTTTGTGGCAGTGCAGATTTTACATTGAACGATTCTATGTTACAGCGCTAAAACAGCAACCGCTAAAATGTATACTAAACCTTTTACAGATCAATTTCTCACACCAAACATTTATACTACACTGGAGGCAAATTCCAGAGGCTTGTTTGGATGTTAAAAACATGCCTCGTTTGTATACTAGGCATAATTTGGCCATGTGATAAAATTTTGACAATTTTATGATAGCTCATACTGTATCATACAAAATCTTATTATGCTTTGTTCGCTAAGTGTCAAGAATTTTATTTGCACCTAGTGCTAGAAAAACAGTTTTGCTCTAATTTCTAAAATTCTTCATTATTATATACTTATTTGGTTCCAGGCACAGCGAATTCAGACACCTTAAATTAAATCCTGAAGGCAACTTCAGGCTTTGCTCTGCTCATTTGAAACTTTATTACATTTATTTGTCTGACAGGCAATAGCTTGATATGCGTTTAATAAACTTAAGGATTGAATGTGGGCGTCGTATCGAGTGATATAAATTACAGTGGTAGTTTCCTTTAAAGGAATCTGTGGTAACACTCTGTGTCTAGGAACAGTACGGTTCTAATGCAGCGCAAATGTACTGTGATGTAGCTCCATTCACGAACTCATGTAATAATTAGGAACCATGACAGAACCTTGATAAATTAGCTTTTGGCCAAACATGCATGCGTGATAAACTGCATCAAAAGTACAGTTTTATATTGAAAATAGAACCGGCCATTGAGAAGCCAGGAAACATATTAATTTGTGCCAACTGGATTCAAGCATTTGACCCATATCCTCTGGGCTTTGAATCATCACCTCACAGTTTAGTGGAATTTAATAAGATGAATGATACAAGGAATAATATCCAGTAGTGAATAAAATCCCAGAACGTGCCAGTTTGTAACGCGAAGTGGATGCGACACTCTTCTGGTTCACGTCTGCGTGGCAGAGTTACTGGGGGTCTCGTTCGGCTGGCGGGTCCGGCATGTGGGTGTCAGGCTCGTGGTGACATGTGTGGGCGTCCCACTCTGCACCCTACATCACTTTGTGGTTACTTTGGCATCTGGCCAAACATCCCCAGCATGATCTTACGTGACCTTTTCTTGGTGGATATTCGCTCTGACCTTAATTATCACACTCTAAGGTTTTATGCAGGTATTTTGGGCGTATTAACCGCTTAACAAAACTTAAGAAGATCTCTCAGATAATAGACTAGACCCTGAATAGGACAAGCGGTTACAGAAAATGGATGGATGAATGGATAGATGGATGCTTATCTGGTACATTATTAATTTCTATATTGTGTCTCTGTACTGCACAATTCATGTAATATTTGTATATTTGCATTATGAGCCTGTAATATATAGGGACTATCACAAAAAGAGAGCAGTATTCCTGACTGCGAGAATATGTTCTATCCCTTTACCAGTCAATTAAAGCGTGTGACTATAGGCAGTAAGCTGGCTTCTCTGCCAGACAGCCAGGCCTCTTGGCAGAAGATTGGATTTCCTTCCAGCATGCTCTCAGGCAGCCGTTTAAGAGAGTGCTAATCACCCATTTTGCTATCTAGGTCAGTGGGATCCATTTCTGAGAAAGGGGCGCTTTCTTAATTCGCACTATCACGGAAAAGCGCGCCCTGACTCGGCATCGTAATATTAGTTTTAATAAAATGACATTCTGTATAAAGACAACCAGTCGCGATGGGGGCACCAAGTCCAGCATCAGGTCAACGTATGAGTTAAGAATCAAAACTTATAAAAACAAAAGGTAAACTCTATTTACGATGCATACAGTCATTTTATTTATACTCGTTTCCCCACATGACTATATGTGGCAGTTAATTTCGTCATAAGCATTGCCGCGAAAGCAGCTACCACGTTTCTATTAAATAATAAATCTAATGGTAGAAGTAGCGTTTATATTGATGTTTGTACTGCGTGTTATCTGTGTGGTACGGTGTGGAGGCCAGCTGTTCATCAGCTCGCTTGTTTTCTTCTTTATTGTCATATTTTGACTATTTTGCCGAAGCTTTCAGGGCAGATGAGCATGGAGGAAGGACAACAGTACGAACTTGCATTTGTCGGCTTATTACTTAATTTCAAGGTAGTAATTATAATATATATGGGAGACACGTCCCCCTCCCTCCTATTGTTGACTCCATGTCTACGCTTTTGCGTTATTCTAATGTCACTCGGAAGGCGCGGTGAGTGCGAGCGCACTGGCGGCAGCCAAGACTCGCCTCTGAATTTCAGCCAAGATCTTAATGAGTTAATTGTGCGAAATGAAAAGGAAACGAAGCAATTGCCTATTTTGAACACAAATTAAAAGCGCGGTGACGTGCACCCCCTTAAAATAACTATTTTGACAGTGCGGCTTCTTCGCAGTCTCCTAATACAAGCAGCCCGCGATCTCCCTTATCGCCAATGATGGCACAGACCCCTCCCTTCTCGCTCCATGTCATCCTCCGCATCCTAATACTCGTCCTTCCCCGGGACCCCTCCCGAAATGCCCTGAGTCACTGGGACGCTGTTTTATTAAAAGGCGGACACACATTAGTCTCTCAGTTGTAATAGAGCCTAATTACCCGCTCCAGTGGTATCTGTCACCTAGCCAGCGTGTGGGCGCCGCCGTCACAGCCATGGCTCCCTCTCACTGGAGAGGCAAGGAGGCGATGCAAAACTAACCTAATCTGTTTCTGAGATTTATCTTATCCTAAAATAATAACAGATCGGATCGGGGGCGGTGTTATTTCCGTAGCGTGTGGGTCAGAGGGAACTCTCTGATATTTAGTGTCACTGTGCAGGCTGCTGGATGCCCACGCCGCGTGTTTAAAAAATAAAGAAACGCGATCGTGCCGCCCTTCGGTGACAGGCCGTCATCTTCACAGCTGATGTGCTCCTGTGTGTCACTATACATTCGCAAGCTGTTTTTGCAGGCTCTGAATCACCCGCGTATTTTGGGTTTGATATATATCGGCCTGACCTCTCATAATATATAAACGTAGCATTTACAGGGCTGAATTCCATATGACGTACCTCCAGTTAAATTTAAGGGAAATAAAAAGAAGTATGTAATAGCCCAGTATTTCGCTGGGACCATGTGGCAGAAGCTGATAAAAGCAGATCTCCCCTTAGCAGATGCCCTGGTGCTGTCAGTGTGGGCCTTGTACGTCCTCCCAGAACCCCTTTCTTCAGATTGTCTTAAAGAAACCAAAAAGATATCTGAGCTGCTCTTCAAAGGCGATTTTTAGTCAGACGGGGGCTGTAAATCAACTCCCTGCCGCACGAGGTCACGGTACGCGCACACGAGCCCGAGCGCGCGACCGGACACTTCGCGCACGCGAGCAGTACGCAGCCTTCAAAACACTGACGGAACCTCTTTTGCTTGCGATTTAAAAGTGAAAAGGCACAGGACATTGTGGAGCGAGCGATCATTACAAGCCTCCAATGCAATAATCTTCAGGCAGAAGATTCTGGGGTGTGGAGAAATTTTTGCATTAGTAGCTTAAATTTTATATTCTGTGTTTAATGCTGTTTCATATCATTTTTAATGAAATGGTGCACTTTCCTTTGCGAATTGTGGCTGCTGCTGGAGGTCCATCCATCCATTTTCCAAACCGCTTATCCTTACTGGGTCGCGGGGGGTCCGGAGCCTATCCCGGAAGCAATGGG
>JAODJX010000043.1:12047607-12058668 GCA_026776945.1 Isichthys henryi
CAACTTGCTATTCCATCTCTTAATGGCAAACCTCCACAGACTCACAACAGACACATTTTCAATGACCTTCCTTTATTAATTGTCACTGAAGTCCATTTTCGGAAATTCTAAACAGGACTGGAATATTCCAGTACTTGAGATAGGACTTGTCTTATCTTTTTCTGTTCCTCCTTCACCCATAAGTTCCTATCTCTATTTTCTCTATCAAAAGCCGCTTCCAAAAAGCACTGACAGTGCTGTGAGAGACGGCACTCGCCGCAAAGTAAAGTGTTGCTTTATTCCCTGAAGTGATTCCAGTCATTATTCGGGGAATGTGGGCCTTTATGCCTTTTTTGGTACTTTATGGCCTGGGAATGACTGGAGCGAGGCAAACTTCATCAGCGGATCGGCTGCGCCATAAATAAACTTGGTCCACAGAACCCCCCGCCTCCACGGACGAGCCAAACAGTGCGATCCTCTCCGTGTGAGACGTTAAGGCTTGAAGTGACTCAAAGAGGCACAGCATGTGGGAAAATCTCAAATGTGCTCTTCTCCTTTACATTCTTAAGTAATCTCACCCTGTCTGTATGCCTGCATTCTCGTAGAGGGAAATATATGTATATGTATGTACAGATACATCGGCACATCTATCAGAATTCCTGAAGTAACTCCCAGTTATTCTACACTAGACGCTCTGTTTTACTGGTAATGTAGTCCCTTCAGAACCGGCTTGGTCACGGCTGAAATATTTTTATACATATTATTACATGCGTGAAGAATTCAGTACCCGTGTTGATAAGGGTTTGCTTAAAACTGATGGTTCTTAAGTCTGGCTATGATGTCTTTGATGGATTATGTCCAGTGAAAGTTCTGCTTATTATTTGCCACTGCTAGTAACTGAATAACCCTTTATCATCATTATGACTGTAAATTGACATGGAATGTTCAGGCACGCATTTGCATTTATTGTAAGCTAAAATGTCCCTTTCATTTCTAATTTGATTATTGTCATTTCACCATATTTGGAGTGTAGTTAAAGATGATTCAGGTGAAAATCAATCTGCCTATGACTGAGATTAACTTCCTGCCTTTATTTCACTTGATTTCTTTTAGCGGACTGGTCATTATTTTTTGATAAGTCAACCCGCTGTTCTCAAATGTCATCGGCTAATATTGAGTCATCGAGCGATCACGGTTTGAAGTTTATCTCGCAGCTGTCAGCGTACGATGCAACACGCTCAGGTCACAAGATCACGTGGACTAAACGTATATTTCTGACCTTAAGTATATCGTGTTTTTGGTTAATAATTTTTGTATTTGTTGTATTAATCGGATCAGATATACAGCCGCTTGAGCAGAGAGGCCCCTCTGTTGCTGTACCCAGAGTTAAGAAGTTGAAAGTGATCTTTATCTGGCCTCGCTGTGCTGGCTGAGCACTGTTTGAAGTGGTCCTCAGAGAGGGAGGGGGCAGCTTTCATCCTGTTTAGACTGATTGCCGCAATCCTGGGCCACAGAGTCAATATGCATTATTGCAGTGCTGCGGATACTGTGGATTCGACCCATGATGATTGTATTGCGGCTTCTGTTTTAGGTAATTACAGGACCGTTTGGATTCGAGCGTTGTACAGTCACGGGCACAGCGAGGACGACTTGAAGATCATCCAGGACCCCGTTTTCGTCACGCTGCAATCAATTGCAAAATTGAGATTCATCCGGTGTGAGGTGGAATTATATTCTCTGTGGGGAATTTGAAACACTCTACGAATTGATTAGTATAGTAGCTTTTGCTAGTAATTATTGACAGATCAGTAGAACTATATCCTCTCAGTGCGTTGGCTTCCCACGTGGCCATTTTCTGTATCTCCATGAATTTCTCAGTTCTGCTCAGCTCTTAATCACCCCTGCGTATTCCCGAGGCTCGTAGTTATAATTTATTATAGTAAGGTCACGATTTTCAGCACAGTCCTTGGGGAAAAGGGGGGTGGGGGAAGTCATTCTTGCCTTTTCTGTAAAACAGCACATGTGTCCTTAACAATCTGGTTACTCGATGGCTCAGTAGTCGTGTCATTGCTGGGCACTCATATGCAGTAAGACCACACGCGAGTCTTTCTTAATAAAATAGATGAGATGGCTACGTCTCTTTAATTGCCTGATGCTTTTCACAGCTTATTAGAAGATTTTGTCATCGTTCTGTCAAAAGCTGGGGACAGGAGAGACCGTTCTCCGAGAAAGTCATTTTCTTGGACCACGGCAGCTGTACTGCTCTAGTTTCAAGCTATCAGAATGTGGAATAAGAATGATAATAATGAAAAAACGAGTATCAGTCTCCTGATTCCACTGATCCGTTCGGTGACAGCCTAATGCGGCCCTGAGATACCCCTGGTGCTGGCATGTGGCACTGCCATCAGGATTGTAAGGAGCTGCAGACTGCGACATCAATCTATACCAGCATGTTCTGGCTTAATTGGCCCGACCATATGGGTCACCGGTCCTTAAGATTCAGATCCTAGTTTCAGATTGCCTCATGTTTCAAGACGTGAGCTACTTTCAGACAAGCAGATATGTGATGTGTGATTTATTGGATATCAATAAGAAATCCCGAATTGATCTACAGGTTACAAATTGGCAAGTAATAATCATGAAGGAAACACCCATCCATCCATCCATTCATTTATCCTTCTTTTGTAACATGTCCAGTTCAGGGACACTATATGGGAGAAAATATATAATACTTTTGTAAGGAAATGCACTGCAAAATACCGTAAGTTAAAAGTCAAATAAATAAAAGACGAATGAAATTAAAAATGATTTTGTTCTTATTTTTCACGGAATGGCTATAGTGCCATTATATTACTGAGACTCTGCCAGTTGTTTTTTTTCCGGCACAAAAAAAAATGTACGTGCTAAAATCCGCATCCACATCTGTAACAGCTGCGAGACGCCTCCGCACGTGCCATGTTAGGAGGGACGCTCGTGCCTCGTGTTTGCGCTCATTAAGCGCGTTCATGGAGTCGAACGTGCCGATTAGCCACGCGACGTCGCATTTGCGAAGGTCGGATGGGAACGAGCGGCCCGGAATGGCGAGGTGGCTAATGAGGTACCAGAGGGTGCCAACGTCACCCCGAAGCCGATACCTGTGTCAGTGCCGGGATATTGGCATGTTACGCACTATTTAGGCCGGGTCTGTCTGGATGAAAAAAGTTGAAAGTTTCGTGGGGGAGTTAGGGGGGATAATTTATCCGCCGTGCGGGCTGGCGGTTCGCCCGTTTACGCGCCGCCATCGCTCAAGTGTTGCCAACTTTGAGACGCCGCCGTGTCCCTTTTGTCCTCCTGCGCTCCCTTTAAGCCATAATTACCGCACTAAATCAGTGTCTGTTTTTTAAATCAATGGACTAATCTGCGAGCGGGACCCCCTCCCCCCGGTATGTTTTATTGTAATGAGCAGAAAAGCTCATGGAAGGTGATGCCGGTAATTAATTTATATTAAATGGAGGATTCAGCTGCATTAGCGCCACGTCCTATGATAGGGCGGAACAACCCCCCCTTTCCCATAACGCGTAACTCCTGGTTTTGCTGTCGCGCTTATATATCAGCACAAATGCGCGTGGTCATAATACCCCCCCCTCCCCCGATACAGAGGCTGCATGAGGTCTGAATTGGTGACTCCTTGATTATATCACTTTCTTATTTGTCGTTCTTCACATTCATCTCTTCTAGACGGGCGTCTGGGCACTTACTGTAGAGCATAATATGTATTGAGCAAAAAAAGCATTTAGTGCCGCAACTTGATAACAACAGTTCCGTGTTTTGGGGTTTGCATGCCCAGAGTCCCGTTTGTTTTTGCCGTTCTGGCAGTATTCTTAACTTCCAGTGGTTCTGCTAGGGAAATATGTAATTTATACTTCGTAACTTTATGATTATGGGTGTTCAGAGAGGAACCAGAGTCTGTGAACTGAGTTCCGCACCAGCGTTGCGGTTGGCAGTGGTGGGACTGGAAGTTGGATAAAAATATGCATTAAAAAAAGGTTGCAGTACCTGCACAGATTATGGTATCCTGACACAAGATTTTTCAGAATAATTTCCCACACTCTTTAGTATGGAAAAATGGCAAGTGCTGTGATCTTTAGCTAGACATGCAGACTGAAAAATGGACAGATTAAAGGAAATGTGGGATGGAATGGGTGAAAAAAGCTGGATAAATCATCGGCGCGCTGGAATGCCACACTGTCCCGGTTGATGAAAAGGGCCAGAAAATGTGATGAATATTTCTTCAGATATGTCTGCTGACTGAATTACTGATTTCCCGAAATCTGTGTGCAGCAGGTAAGAAATGAATTTTAAAGGCAGAGTGAGTGTTTGTGTTCAAAAAAATAACTGAGCTTACTTACATGTTTGTGTCACATGCCTGTAAGGCCTTACTTTGCATTTTTGACTAGCAAACAGGAGAGTTTCTGTTAGCGTACGATTTTAAATGTAGTGTGAAAATCATCAGAAGACCAAACTGTATAGCTATTCACATCTTTCACTGTTCTCTTAAATGCCAGCAATATTTAAAAGTTCGGCAAAAATTTCTAGGACCAAAACAAGAATTTCTTGTTCCAGTGGGGATAAAAAGGGACATTGTTAAACATTTGCAATCTCTTGTTGGGCGTCAGTATGGTGCAGGACAGAAAATCAGTCAGCCATTTTTAATTGAATTGCTAGAGCACTTTAAGGGCCTTTGGTAGCAAATCCCCACAAAACAATGTGCCAGGTCCCAACAAAATGCTTCTAAAGATTGATTGTTGGTAAGGAAGAAAATCTGAAAAAATGACAAAGGTATGAGTGTTTACGCCTCCATTTTTCTGGTGCGAAAACAATATGAATGCTGCCATAATGCTATGATGAAAGCAGAGAACTTTCCCATTTTTTGTGCAAAAATATGTCTTGGTACTTTATAATATATTATCTTAGGTTTCATAATATTTTTGCAGGGAGGTGAGTAAAAACAGAGGGGCCCTGTAATTGCACATTAGCTCGTGGGAATTTTGACCTTCCACACATAATTTGTAGGGGACTCCCCGCACCAGTTTAATTTTGTAACGACAGGTATAGTTATTAATGTGTGTGTGTGTGTGTGTGTGTGGGGTGGGGGGGGGAGTGCTATTTAAATGTGTGCAAAAGACTCCTGCAGGGAAGAGATACAGGAGGGAATTAGCATCTCACTACCGGCAAAAGAAAAAAACAATTGTCCGCTTTCTAAGAACTTAAAAGAATGGCCAAAATATGGAAAAAGGGCTTCTATTACAGTGTGAAGCTGTGAAGGCCACGATGATGAATGTGTGAAGATCATGGTCTTTTTTTTCTGGGGTGTGACTGTCTCATGGGCATTTGGATCACAGTTGGAACTGTGACTGCGCAGACAGCGCTTCTAGCATTCGGCGTCTCTCAAAGATTCTTGCTCGTCGGCCTGACGACGTTTCTGGGTCACGCCGACAGCTTTCCGTCGAATGCCAGAGGAGCCGAAGCCTGAGTGGGCATCCCGGCATCAAAGCGCAGTTTACGCTCATTAGCGACTATGCGCCCGTCACTCCCGTCCAACAAGCCACACCCCCTCCCCCTCCCACGGCTTCATCAATTAATCGCTTAACGAGCGGCCCGTGCAGCGCCACCTCGCCTGCCGAGGCCAGAGCGGGTGGAACGTCAGTAGTTCCGCAGAGTGATCGAGATGTTGCACAAAACGCAGAGGAGAGCAGATGAACTCCCGAACCTGCTGATACACAAAACCATCTTCAGAAAGTCACGAAGAGCCAGATAATGTGGTCAAGTGGCCGTGCGTGTATGGTCTCTCCAGAGGTGAATTTCTGCTATGGTCTGTACTACAGGCTTCAGGGAAAAATAAATAAAATTTATTTTCACAAGCACATCAGAATGCTCATTTTTATGTCCCATCTTACTCTCGTTGAATACACAATCATAGTGTATTGGGGCCCTGTGCTCACTTTGACGCTTGGGGCCCAAGCACAGGGTTACTGATTTATATCGGGCCCCTGGAGCATTTGGGGGGAGGGGGGGGGGCTTCCTCATGCACCCAGCAGTCATGTGACTATTCTGCTAAGGACGGGATTTGAACCAGCGACCTTCTGATCACAGGCACAGAAGTCTAACCCACTGAGTCACACACTGCCCCCATGGAGGTTGGACCTGGCTCTCCTGATCAAGAAATTGCTGACAGACTTTGTATGCTGAGGAAAACCTTCATGTCGGTGAATATATTATTTTATTATTTTTTATTATTACCTACGTGATTCTTGTGGTTTAACACCTTCCCAAGGGTCCGCGTCATCACGATTCAGCCCTTTCGGTACACATACTGTGGCTGCTTGTACATGCGCTTGTCGATTTGTCGCCGTACTGCACCCTTTGGCCTGACCACTCCCACTATATGAGAGCCAAAGTAGGAACAGTAATGCGGTTAAGAAGCTTTTCTTTAGCCATGATTGACTGGTGACGACTAAAAAAAGAACAGTTTTATCTTTGAGGTTTAGGTCAATATCCTAAAAAAAGAACTTTTTCAATCTGTTCTATGTTCCCCCGACGTACGAAGGCTGTTTGCATCTCTGTGGCTTTAAGTGCTTTGGCCTTTTCTACTTAACTGGGCTAAATAGTTCCCATGCTGCTCGCAGCCTTGCTGAGATCCCAGTCCATCTCAGGACCTCTTAATAGCTGAAGTCTACACTATCCTCCCAGAAATGACCTCCCCCTGATTCTATGATGTACCCTAGAACATATGATACACTGTAATCTTTTTGTGTACGCTAGGTTGTTCTCAGACAGACTCAAAGTCAGTGAGCGAGTAGGTCACAGGGTTGCACGGTGGCTCAATTTCAA
The DNA here is from genome assembly GCA_026776945.1 of Isichthys henryi. NCBI lineage: Eukaryota > Metazoa > Chordata > Actinopteri > Osteoglossiformes > Mormyridae > Isichthys > Isichthys henryi. The sequence goes on from JAODJX010000043.1 coordinate 12,054,457, forward strand.
TTCCTTTTTTCCATTTGATTAAACATTTCTGACAAACAGCCAATCAGCTTCGCATCCTTCAGATTATGTGATGAGTTCTCTCGGGTTTTTTTTCTGGAGCCTCGTCTGAAAAGAAGCTCTCCGCTTGGCACCAGAGCTGCAGACCGCCCGCTGTGCAGCGCCCAGCTAACAGAATTAGTTTCGCTTTGCTCCACGGCCTTGTTTGAGATGCAGGTGCTGAAAATGTTCATCTCTCGCTCGCAGTCGCATTAGTATTAAAAATTCTGAAGTGATATTAAAATAGAATCGTGGAAGAGGGGCTTTGCAGCAAATGCAGGCTAAGATCTTCTAGCTCGATGGACCTTAGCAAAAGGTATTTAGGTAAAGAATACTTTTAAAATATCCAGTTTTATTTGTGCAATAGGTGTGCAGAAAACCTTGATATTGGAAGGAATCATATGCTAAGTTATGCAAAGGCATGTTGACATGACCTAGTCCCAACCCACAGTATGCAGAACCTGTGAATTAAGTCACCCAAAGCAATAGACCAACCCACCAATAGGGGGCGCCACTCATGCATTCATGATACTGGGCTGTGGACTGCCTGGGTGTTCATTACAGATGTTTTCTTGCTGGGGCTGTCCCCTCTAATGGAGAGCTCGGGGCTCCGTGTCCGACTCTAATGTTTCACAGTGGCAGGACTTGGAGGCTGTGGACCGTGAAATGATGACTTCGAGATCAAGGTATTTTTCGTACTTTGTGCGATGTGGCGGTGCCTGGGATGAAGCACTGGAATCATTCAGCGGTACCATTACACCCATACCTGGCCCATTATTATTTTGGTGCTTGTGTATCTGTGTGTGTGTGTCCTTGCGCGCGCACATGTGTGTGTTAGCACTATCAGCAGTGCCACACTGTATTTGACACAGTGAATAAAATACATTCAGTACCAGTCGAAGGTTTTTGCACACCACAGACTTGTACCGCTTTTCTGTTTATTTCATAAACTGCAGATTATTTATTCTTGTGAAGCATTGGAACCATAAATTAAAATATAAGTCAAATTAAACAAGTTTTTAACGTGTCTGACATCCTATTAACTGGTTGTGTGGTGACGGCATAGTCAAATTATAGGCTGTCCTTTTAGCTTTAAATGCACTAGTTAAATTCATCCCATGAAGCAGTATTTAATGTCGCTTGCAGAAAGACTGCCTCAGATTTTCACATTATATTTACCATTATAACTGCTAGAGAAGATTACTTTGATGAATATATTGATATGTTTCAATATTGTTTTTTTTTTTGCTAATAAAGGTACTCAAATGGTAAACATACTGTAAATTTATCAGTTAACAAAGAATATTGAATGTATTTTTGGTAAATGTTAAGTGAGTAACATTTTAGCATTCTCTTTTTTGCTGTCATAAAAAGTGACAGACGGTCCCTGGAGAAATTGGAGGTGGGCCATGCTCAAACCACTCTGCTATTTGGGATTTGAACCAACGACCTTGTCCTGGGTAAGTTCTATAGTGGATGGACAGATAGAGAATGTTTATGCATGTATACTCTATGTGCTGGTTTTCTTAGGTAACGGTACCTAGTATAGGTTTTGACCCCCTTTTGCCGCCCGAACCGCTTCAAGGTTTGATGAGCAGTACTTTCAGAGATGTTGACCTCGCGCTTAGCTGGCGAGTCTGACGACTCTCCTGCCACCTCCCTCATTAACGAGGCGCTTTCTGCCCCGTGAGGTTCAGCTGACTGGGTGTTTTTTGTTTATCGCACTGTTCTCACTCTAAACACTGTGGTGGGCGAAAATCCCAGAAGCTGGGCTGGATCCACCATGTCTGGCACTGACGATGGAGGATATCGCCAACATTGCACATCTTAGCTGCTCTAATGCTCAACCAAAGAGTAGCTAACCCTCATAACCCTGTGTGTGTGCTAAATGTTTCAGTTGCCACCCCCACAATGTAATAAAAACCTGTTATTTTGGCCATTTTTCAGGTCCCCACAAAGATCCGTGCATGCAATCGAGCAAGCTAAAAATGCCATAAGTCTCGTATTTTGTTTGGTTACTTATGGTTAAGGTTATGGCTGGGTAGGGATGAAGGGATGGTTGGAATTAGAGTTTTCCCAATAGAAATGAATGGAGAGTCCCCACAAATGTATAATTACAGACCTGTGTGTATGTATGTGTGTATGTGTAAATAATTATGGAGGATAAGACACACATACCAGTAAGAATGGGGCTTGGGGGCCAAGTACAAGGTCATACAATTATCCGGCACCACAGGATCATTTGGGGGGGGCGAGGGGTGGTCGGGGGTTAAGGGTGGTGTTCAAGGACCCAACAGAGATGTGACTCTTCTGTCAAGCATGGGATTTGAGCCGGCGACCTTCTGATCACAGACACAGAAGTTTAACCTGCTGAGCCTCCCAAAAAAAAAAATGGATGTGAGAGCAGGACATAAGAGACCCCATGACCCTGACCCAGATAAGCGGATGGATGGATGGATGGATGGAGTGAATGAGTAAAAAGCTGATTGTTTTGGGCATTTTAATCTCCCACTTAAGGAGTCCAGCTAAATAAGATGCCAACTACTGTGGCTCAAGATGAACCGTGAAGGATTCGTCACCCTGTCCCCACCAACGGGCGGCACCGATCAGCAGGGCTCGCCGATGAGAGCTATTAAAGACAAGCCCCTTTCACTGCCTTAAAGATGCATGGTTACCACAGGTGATCGGTCACAGAGTGATGTCGCCTTTGGGGTCTTGATGAAGACCCTCAGCCCCCAGTTGCTCCAGGGACAATGTGACCCTCCTTTCTCAAGAAAAAAAAAAACTCACTTCGGGTAAAAGTGGCTACTCAACACCGTAAATCGTAGGAAATGTGTGTGTCTGTGTGGAATTTTCTGGAATCTAAAAACCCGCATTTGGGTGGATCGGTGTCTCAGGTTTACATGTATATCCTGCTCAGGGAAGCTGAACCACATTTCTTCACAAGTTTGCTCCCCCCCCTCCCCCTTTGGTTTCCTTAGATCATTTACCCATGGTGCTCTGGAGGTGCAGCATGGTCGGCCTTCGCCACTCCTGGTCCGGCTTGGAATTCTGGCTGGCAGACATCCATGTGGAACCCGCCAACGCATCCAACGGTTTGTTTTTGCGGATGGGCCACCTCCTGGGGGGCACCGGTGGAATCATTTAGCACCTCATTAGGAAGGCTGCTCTGGCACGGCGCGGGCTGACAGCCTGCAGGCCCCCGGCCGTGATGGAGGACGCACCGGTGTCTGTGCTGAGAATCTAAACAGGGCGTTGGCTTTGCTGCCGGGGGGGGGGGTTATTGGCCAGGTCCCATAATCCATCAACCGAGGGGGACAGGTGGTGAGCCAAAGTCAGAACAGGTCAGAGTCTGGGTTTCGGGAAATTAATTTTGACTTCTTGTGGAATTCCAAGGAGTGAAAGTGCGATGCAAATCTTACTCAAAATCGAGGGTACAGCTAGAAATTCTGGCCCCCCTGGCCAATTGTACGCATAATATAATGTATTCAAGGGCCCCGGTAAAATGCTGAGCCCCCCCCAAAATCTGTCAGGGTCCCCATAACCCTACTGCACTCCTGCATAAAGTGCTATCCAATTACACATTATCAACAGTGGAAAGTTAGAATTAGTTTTAGGCTGAAAGGTTTATTATTTGGGCCACAACCATCGTCACAAAATTTGTACAGCAAAGTGCTACTTTAAAATGACCTAAAAATTCACTGTAATGCTGTTCCACGTGAGTTTCAGCTTCATTATTCCACATGAATAAGAGCTAGTTGATGTTTAGTATCAGAGCTCCCGAACAGTTTGACTGGTATACTTATGCCGGTTTTGGAGTAGGCTTCACTGATCGCTCATATTTAATTTGTGGGGGCAGCGTAAAGGTACACAGGGCAACTTTTTGAGCAACGAGGTGAGACAAAGGGCTTCCCAAATAGAAATTTGTTGCCTAATATCAATGGGAAAGTGCCTGAACAACATTGGTGAGCAAAATTGCCCGGCAACGTTGCTCAAAAAGTTGCCCATGTATCATCACTCTTACACAAGCTTTTCGAGGGTTTGATGTTAAATCTCGCCCCCCAGGAAACTTGGCCTGGAGTGAGTCTTTCGGTGTTTGTCCATCCATCCATCCATCATCTTCCGCTTGGTCCGGGATCGGGTCGCGGGGGCAGTAGCCTCAGCAGGGAGGCCCAG
>JAODJX010000043.1:12081347-12091552 GCA_026776945.1 Isichthys henryi
CTAAAAGAGGCTGGACCAACCGATCAGATGTCTTGGTCCTGCCTCCTCTAGTTGCATGGACCCACCTCCTCTACAATCTGATTGGTTATCTCTCTGAACCAGTCATTTTTCGTTCTGACCTGAGAATATTTTTATCTAAGTAAAACTCCCACGAGTGTGTGTTCTGAAAAACGTTGCCCACTGTTCAGACTGAAAGATGTACTGCAGTTTATCACATATTCAGGTATATTCCATTATACTGATTTAGTTGCAGCAGACTCTTCTAACCCACATAGTATTGGAAATTTGGTACATGGAACACATTTTAAAAGCCCTTATAAATTGAAAATAATGTATTATTACAGTCTGTGAAGTGTTCTGGCCATGTGGTTCAGTCCCTGGCTCTTCTCTGTGGGCCCATTGTCCAGGTTCTTTCTGTCGGAAGGACGAAGGTGCTCGTGAGAACTAAGCTGCACCCTGTCCTTCAGCACAGTTTTGTTTTTCGAAGCTCAGAGGTGGTGAGTGACGGCCCCATACAGACCGTGGCCTTGCATTGGTCCTCAGACCATTAGACGGAGGTCATGTGATTTACCAAAGGTTAATGGGGTGTTATTTTAATCGTGACATTAAAAGTAATTCTGATTCTGCTTTTAAAAACAGTCAGAAATTATTATGTCCCTGGCTTGACAATGAGGCTTGAATAAGACACATTCTGCAAGCTGACGAAAGATGACATTGGTTCGCTGATAATAGCACTGACCCGCAGCCAATCCAATCTCAAACATGTGATCTTCCACCCAATCAGCACTGAGGCTGAGGTCAATGAATGTCAAGGAGAAAGAATCCTGATTGGTTGCAGGATTCAGCTCAGACATTCTTAATGGGCAGCAGGACACCAGGAAGCTTAGCCTTATCTAGTTGGGCAGCACGAACCACAAGATCCCCCTTTATTGTTGGTCCTCTGACGCTCCTGAACTTCTCATTTTTACATGGTTACATCCACGAATGCTGTAAATTTGACTTTAACTTTCTTTATCTTTATTTTTCCCCCACAACCCACATGTCCTGGTGGAAGATGGACGGACATGTTTATTTTATTTCCCACAAATCATCAAAGCTCTCAGATTCTCATATTTCCAGCATTTCTGTCATATGTTATAGATTCAAGGATAGTACAAACAAGTCTGCTACCGTGCTTGTCTGCTTACTTCTTATTGATTTTTTTTTTCTTTTCGCCGATCGGATTGCAGAACTTAAGGGTGAAGCCTCGCTGAGCACAAACAGGCCGGTACATCAAACGGCAAATGTTTTTGGGCTGCTGGAGGAACCCGGAGTACCCAGACAGTGCATGGAGGACAGGAAAGCTCCCTGCACACAGATCAGGGGTGGGACTGAAAGCCCCGAGCCTAGAGCGGCGAGCCTTCAGTGCTGCCCGCTAAGCTAACATACCATATGTTCAGTAACCAGTCCCCAACAAAAAAGGCCTCAGACTGTAGTCTATAGCGAAAGGTGATTCCTCTTTAATCTGCTCATATTTGAGGCAGGGGAGGAAAGTGGAACCTGGTTTAACTGGCCGTGCATGTTCAGGTACTTCAGGTCATCAGTGTAAATCGGCAAAAGTCGATTATAGACGTCCGTCCCAAATCCACATCGGCCCGACTTTGTACAGTAGATGCTGTCTCACTGCAATAGCCACAAAATAAATGGTGGCCAGAGGAAATAAATATACAATTAAATTACATTTTCACCTTTTTACTGCCTTAGACCCTGAGCTACATACCTTCTTGGAATTTGATTGCCTGAGATGTTCACTGTATCACGGCCCTGGCATGCGAAAAAAGACAATGCTACGGAGACCAAACAAGAAAATAAAGCTGAACAAACAAGGAAACGAAAGTATCCCGGCAACAAATGAGCCGATTTGGGAACAGAACATTGCTTCGACGTTTATTTTCCTGTAGGTCCATGTCCAAATGTATCAAACGACACACCGAGTAGACCTCATGCTAACAGCTAACGTGATGCCGCATGAGTTGGATATTAAGCTAACACTTAACTATAGGTGATTAGCACTGTCTTGCTCATGGCTACAGATTGTCGCTATAATACGCTAATTTGTGATGCATTACGCATATCATGTTCATTTGGTAATATCTGCAGTACAATTTAGATAACAGTTTTATCCCTAAAGAAGTGAAATGATGCTGTTGTGATAATTCCCCATCCTAAAAGCAATGCTGTTGAAACAGCTTGGAAAGGCAACAAACATTCCAACCACGTTACATCTAAATTCTGGGCAAAGAAAAACCACATTGCAAAGCTAATTATACAGGTCCATTTCTGTAATACACTCATTAGGTAACTAACCAAGCTTTGATGTGCAGACGAGGTCTGCTGTGCTCAGCACCACAAAAAAAAATCCCCATTAAGATCAGAGTGGTCACACATGCGCCAGCGTTTCTGCTCCTCATGCAAGCTACAAACCACGGGAGAGAACAGAAACTCTGTCGTCATGGGCGACCGCGAGCAGGAACATGTACCCAAAAAAGGGTGATGTCACATCCTGTGTGTCAAACTTGAGAACGTAAGCGCTCACAAAGATCACAAAGACTAAGAGGCAGAACGTAGATTTCACACGCTGAAGACCCATAAAAGTTAAGTTTTTTTTGAGTTATTACATTGTTTATTGCTTGGAATGTAATTATCTCCTGCAGGTCATGGCTCCTAAACTCTTATATGCTCCATCCTGCAGGACAAAAAATCCGTGTCAAATTTACTACGGTCTCTTCACGAGGCCAGCAGGAATTGTGGAATACTGTGGAGACACAGTAGAGGTAGTAAAGTTTTATCACTGACTCATGTCTCCCATCTGTCCGCTCTCCTGTTGCTCGATCTCACCCGGCAGTTAGTCAATCGAGACTCTGATGAAAGGTTAAAGGCTGGTTGGGGATTGAGCCTCTGGTCTCCGGCTGACAGCCTTGTGCGCCAGAATCAATCAGCAATTAAGTCATCATATTAAACTTACATCCCCGTGCGCCCCATCCTTGCCTTCCTCTCCGTCACATCCCGGTCTCGTCTGTTTATCTCGATCCGACATCTTGTTCCATTAGCCGAGTCCCTTCTCATTATAACAAACTAGTACATGTTACTTTGATGGATTTTATTCTGGATGGCAAATGCCAACAGAGATATCATTAATAATTTAAAATTAAGTATAAGTGTGTAGTAGATTCATCAAAATGGTTTCTTTGCTCAACTTTCCGATTGCTTTTGGAACTCTTCATTTCCCTGCTGACCCAATACGTGCTAGCTAAGGTTAGCTTTATACTCGCCTGGAATTAAACTCTTTCCTTTATAAACGATACCTTTCGGGGGATATTATAAGCATAAGCTAAGGCTTCCGGAATTGCAGAGAATTAACAATTAAGATCTTGGGGTGATATAACACAGTAGTCCCCTTCAAACTGTGAAACATCTACGGCGCCTTTACAAGAACCTGCCCCGGAAAGATAGACATGCACACAAGGTCAAGCTGCGTGTATAATTTGCAGTCTGGGATGGCGTACAATGTATCCGTCGGACTCCTATATGGTAACAGGTAGTTCAATATTCCATCAGCCGCTCGTGTGTGACACGGCCTTCCCTGAGGCGCTTACATCTCGGACTGGAGTAGAAAATATGGAATAGCATTTATTTGGGTAATTCAAATCTGATTTCTATCGGCAAAGGGCCTGGAGGAGTGTATATAGAGTATATATAGGGGATAAATCAGATTCAGAGAGGAGGGGGCCCTGTCATGTGCAGAATGGGAGGGGGGTCCTGAATAAGCTGCTCTGTATGTTTCTGCGATGAGCTGGCCCCCCGTCCTGGGTTGTTCCCTGCCTGCCGGGATAGGCTCTTGACTCCCCGCGACCCAGATGGATAAGTGGTTTGGACAAAGGATGGACGGATGTATGTTATTTTATTATCATATTTATATCTAGTTATCATATGTATTTATGATCTTGAATGTGCAGTGGATATGCAGATATGTGTATTATATGTATTATGTGGTTAAATTGCACTTGAATTTTTAAAAACATGTAAATGAATCTTCCTAATTCATTTTTAATGTTGCTATGAAAATGCATGACAATATCAAGCTATTAATGCATTGTTTCTAACATACTGTGTGCCTCATGGTGAAGGTGAAGTTTTGGCAGTAGTATGGTAAGTGAAATGAGTCAAAATACAAAAGCACAAGACAGAAGTCAAGGTGTCATGTAAGAATGTCTCATCAACTTGAGAAATGAATGTCTGGTTAGCGCTAATAATGAAATTAACATATAAGGTAATGAAAAACGTGATTTTTCCTACCAATCTGACCTTTAATTAAACTGGTCAGTTTGAATCTTTGATAAAAATTTTGTAACAGAAGAAAAAAGAAGAAAAAAAGAAGTGGAGCCGGGATCCACCAAGGTGCTATTTGGACATAAGGAGGCGGAGCCGGGATCCACCAAGGTGCTATTTGGACATAAGGAGGCGGAGCCGGGATCCACCAAGGTGCGATTTGGACATAAGGAGGCGGAGCCGGGATCCACCAAAGTGCGATTTGGACATAAGGAGGCAAAGCTGGACTCCACGAAGGTGCGATTTGGACATAAGGAGGCGGACCTGTGCACTGGCAAAATGCAGTTCGGACATATGAAGGTGAAGCTCCTTCAATATTTAAACTCCTTCTAAACATGACCAAAGTGACTGACACTTTTTTGTGGTCTCGACCTTTTCTGATTAAAACTTCTTTCACTACAAAAATAATATAGTGTAGCACCAGCGGAGCGCATGTCCCAGCATGCCCCAGCATGCCCCAGCATGCCCCGCATGGAATTGTAAATAGCCCTTGTTATATTGTTGTTGTTAATCTTAATGGTTGCATTTCCCTATTGTCACGCGTGTGTTTGCCTGTGTCTTCTGTGTACCTGGTCCGATCTCCCACCGGCGTTTTACAACCTTGTGTTTTCTATCTGTGCATTTGGTTCCGGTGCTCGTTGGGTGCCTCTTGTAGTCCTTTTCAGGACTGCTAATAAAGATCGTGATTTCCCCTGCAAGCGAGTCTCCATGTCTCTCTCTGCTCTCGCGATGCCTCAATCCGCCCGGTGCCACATTCCCGGCGATACACAGGCAAGGGTATCGCTAGAGCTGTAATGGGGGCTTTAACCTCCTCTAACATGTTCTTTACACCCCACCCCCCTATTCATGTACGCTTATTCCTTTAAATTGTGTGCTCTCATTCGATTTTAATTACAGTCGGACCCCCCTACTAAAGGCTTAGCCCCCTGCTCCTGCTGAAAGGTGCCGTAAATTATTGTATCTGCTCTGTTATTTTCCATACACACTGGTGGTGTTTTGTCCTTTTTTATTCTGGAATGATCTATAACGTGGTGGTCGTGTTTGTTTCATAAAGCTGACATCAGTAATAACGCGTGAAGGCCATTTCCTAGTTATGGAACTGGCAGGGAGAGAGATATCTATTTTTATTAAACCATTTACAGGCCCTAAGGATTTATATATAAGTGGTTTGTTGTAGTAGTGGGGTGGTTGCTTGGTACTGTTTGACGGTTATGATGTGCAGTGATATTTAATGATGTTATTTGTTTTTCGTTTATATAATGGCATAGTCATTTTCAAGCCTGTCCAGGGTGGGTAATTCCTTGAAACAAGAAAAGTTTCTTGCTGACTTTGAAATCACTGTAGTGCCAAATTGGGGTGAATTATCGCAGGACTGGGCCGTAATTCTCTGCCATCTCGCTGGTTTTTCACCAGGATGTGAGAGCTGTTGAGATGACCAGCATCATCTCCGTATTGTCTGAGTGATGGGGCTCCAGCACTGGACTCGTCTCGACCATATAAGTTTCAGCTCATCTTATTGCTGGTTTGAGGGCAGCCATTTCTGGCATCTGTCCATCCATCGTCCATCTGTGTCTTCTGGTTAGGGTCATAGTCCAGGCTACACTGCGCACACATTCAGCCATCACTCATATTGGGTCATTTAGAGATGGCTTACAAAATAATTGATATTTTCATTCTAGCATGGTTACCTCACACCTATGGGACTGGGGTTCAAAGTCTCGAGACTGGCTCTAGATGTGTGGAGTTTGCATGTCCTCCCTATGTCGTTATGGAGTTTCCCCACACAGTCCAAAAACACGCCAGGTTGAAATGGATTTGCCAGGTTGCCCGTAGGTGTGAATGTGCGTAAATAGTGGGTGTGCCTTCTGACGAGTTGGCACCCCTTCCTGAGTTATTTCCGTCGTTGTTTCCTTTGTGTCTGGGATCGGCTCTGAACTTCCATGACCCTGCATTGGCCTGGAAGGTATGGAAAATGGATTAAATGAATTCGGTTGTAGTTGGGTCTTATGGGGAACTGGGGGAAGAAAGGAGCTACGGTCACTTTTGCTTTTAATTCTGTTCTAAAGATATATTGTAAGAAATATATAGCTATACATATATATCTGGAAACAGAGAGGAAGCATTTTCCACCACAGAAGCATGTATGGCTTGGCGTCTTCTCACTGTATGTTCTGAATTGGACATTCTCACTGTATGTACCTGAATAATTTACCTTCTGTCACTGCAAAGTTAAATTATTCAGCCATATGCAGTAATAATGTCCATCATCCATGACTTCTGGTAAACAACATGTATGGCTGTCCCAGTTTCCGCCATCGCTTTGGGGAATGAGCATTCAGCAACTCACTGTAACCATCTGTGTTGACTTAAAAAAGTAGGGTGACCAGATAATCCGTGTCAGGGAGGACAATGTGCTACTTCAGGTTTTACAAACTACTTTAATACTGAAAGACCCCTGTGCTCGGCTATATAATTCAGTTCTTCTTGCGCTTTGACTGGTTTGTATCGTTGATTGAGAGACTCATTCAGCTGTTTCACATTAACATCAGCGGCAAATGCATCATTACAGTGGACTGGCCAATCAGCGCACAGCTCAAACTCGGTGCTTATTTTAATTGAAATGGTAGTTCAGAAATCTTGCCCTAGCTGAACGTGGCTTACGTGGTCACCCTAAAAAAAACGCACACACATCTTATTGTAGGCTGATGGGCAAAGTGCATGTGTGGTAGGCTTTATACTCAGTCTCCATAGAAACAAAGGCGCTGTGAGAGTTTGCGGAGTGCGCTGGCGAGAGTACTATTTGAATTTTTAATAATGCAACCTTAATAGGCCACCAGTGAACAGAGAATGTCGAAATTCTACACATGTCCCTACAGAAAGTGATTATTGCTCTTTCAGAGAAAAGCTCCATGGCAAAAGTCATCGGAGGGCTGAGCGGATTCCTTCTGAAAAGGCATCTTCAGCTCGAAATCCCTGTCAGACTCTGCATTCAGGTGGAACCCCCTGTGTTGTTATTGTCACACATTTCTGACTCAAAAATGCACCAGCCGGGATGAATCAAGTAACGGACTGTGCTGGATGTAACAGGGCCTTTAGAACTAGCTTCGACTCCCACAACCTGTACGGTCCAAGTCGAAAAAGGCGAATTTCAACAATCGGCTCGCAGAATTCGGCTGTTGTTTGTCTTCAGCAAAAATCTACGCAAGACATTATGAGGATAAGTACCTAATTATCCAAGTAAATATCAAGACCTTCCTCAGAAGAGTCCCATGGGGAGGTGCCATCTTTGACACGATGCAGTTTTCTGAGCACAATTGCAAGTGTAGCCTAGTCTGTTGGCTCATCACTTATGTACTGCACAAGTGGTGGGAAGATGGTATGGTGAACTCACTCAATAAATTAGAAAAGGGTATTGGTTTACTGCTTGCTGGTTAAAGGAGTTATAAAAAAAATATTACCCAAGACTCTGACTTCAGCCTATGACTGAATCTTTTATTCCAGAAGGACTTTATACTCCAAAGGATTCATAAAATACTGATTGGCTCACCTGAGAAATAGAGGTACATAAGATGCACAGGGATAGTGCTCTGGATGTATTAAATCCAGCAGGTTTGTTGCTCTAGATAGCATGCCTGTTTATGGAATAAACTGCAGAATGTAAAAAGGCACAGTATACAGTGTTTTATAGCGGATTGTCAGCTTAGCGGGTAGCGCTGTAGACTCACACCTTGACTGTTGGTTTGACACCCCGCCCCCCAAGTTCCTTAATCTTGGGGTGTGTATCCCCACAGCCCAACTGAGCCTTAAAATTAGCTGAATTGGTGTATTTTAATTGGCTACAGTGTGCAAGAGTCCTGTGATGGACTTTCATTCACTAAACTAAATATGTAATGCTCTTCATCACAAAAATTATATATATATAATAGTATCCTCCATGACATATTTCTGTGAAAATCCTTCTGTATTCTGGTCAGGTTCGCAAGGGGGCCTGGAGCCTAACCCAGGCAGCATTGGGCAACCTGGACAATATTCCAGTCTTAGAGCACCCTGGACAGGATGCCGGCCTATCATAGCACACCCTGGACAGCATGCCAGCCTATCACAGAACACACTGGACAGGATGCCAGCCTACCATAGAAGACACTGGACAGCCTGCCAGCCTACCATAGAACACACTTGACAGGATGCCAGCCTATCATAGAACACACTGGACAGGATGCCAGCCTATCATAGCATACCCTGGACAGCATGCCAGCCTATCATAGAACACACTGGACAGGATGCCAGCCTATCATAGAACACACTGGACAGGATGCCAGCCTACCATAGAAGACACTGGACAGCCTGCCAGCCTACCATAGAACACACTTGACAGGATGCCAGCCTATCATAGAACACACTGGACAGGATGCCAGCCTACCATAGAAGACACTGGACAGCATGCCAGCCTACCATAGAACACATTTGACAGGATGCCAGCCTATCATAGAACACCCTGGAAAGGATGCCAGCCTATCACAAAACACCCTGAACAGGATGCCGGCCTATCATAGATCACCCTGGACAGGATGCCGACCTATCATTGGACATCCTGGATAGGATGCCAGCCAATCATAAAGCACCTTGGACAGGATGCCAGCCTGTCATCGGGCAGTTTAATGATGATATAACTGCATGCCTTTGGAGTAGACTTGGCTGGTTTTGAGGAAGTGCAGGTAAGGCAGGAAAGTGCAGCCAATATAACATGCTTGGCAGCAGCCCGTAGTTCTAAGCAGAGCAGGTGTCCTGCTTGGACACTCAGTATTGTTTTTCTACTAGTCATTCCATTTATTCCTGTTTCTCCAGCTGAAAAATTTCTGTCAGAATACCATTGCAGTATTTATTAAAATAATATTGTTTGAGGAGCTCTTTTCTCTGACCTGTTACAGACCTTCTCTTAGCTTGGCTACTTTTTCGCCAAAGTTGGACAGCAAGCAAATCTATTGAGTCTTTGAAGACATGTTGGGAGAATCCCATGAATTTCATACAGCTCATGCGATCACGTGCTTCCTGTGGTCTCATACCCAAGTCTAAGTTCTTTGAAGGTCCATCATGCTCAAGTTGGCCCACATAGAAAATATTTTTTAAAATAACGTGCCTCTTATGCGCGACACCCAGATCATACAAGCTCTTTATAAGAAACAACATTGAATTGTAGTGAACATATAAAAAATATAATGTGTTGTGATGTATAACTGAATGCTTAACAACATTGTGTTAACCATGTGTTTTTTTTCATATGGGGGGGGCATTATATGGACTGTGGCATTTTTGTTGTGTTCCAGTGCTCAACTGGTATGGTGCAGTTCTTGCTTAGACAGAAAGGAAAACCTCCTTGCTTTCGAACGCTGCAGTAAAAGCGCCCGAAAAAGCCTGAACGTAGCTGGCTGTGTGTTTCTGAGGCCTCCACCGACTCTTCTCCTGCTCCATTGCTGCTAGAACACTGCAAGAACAAGTACTGTATGCTGTGTGCTCCACAGACTCCCACTCCGGCACCATGGCTGTTCCGTTCTAGCCCACGTTTTTTTCTGGTGTCTTCTCGAGTAGATATGTGGATGTACGAGGTTGGTTCTCCTCTCTTAGAGTAGTGTTATCTAGCACCAATGATCATTATGCTATTCCATGTCTGAATTTAGCTTTGTTCATCCACTACAGCAAAACTTCAGGTGATAAGACAATGTGTCTGACTATTATTTTACCTGCCCAACCACCGCCACCCCCCCCCCCCCCCCCCCCAACGAGTGGGGTGGGTGGGGGGGGAGAAATAAGGGGGGGGGGGGGGGTGGAGGGGGGGGGGG
>JAODJX010000043.1:12112984-12131148 GCA_026776945.1 Isichthys henryi
AAGCTGAGGAGGACAGAAGGACAGCAGGAAAGAAGGACAGCAGGAGAAGCTGAGGAGGACAGAAGGACAGCAGGAGACACTCACTTCTGAGAGAAGAGGTCCCGGTAGGGGCTGCCGTGTTGCATGGCAATGCCGTAACCCTTGCTGCTCATGCTGTTGCCCGTCACCATGATGGTGCAGTCATCGTCAGTGAGGGCCGCATACTCCACCACGGCCATGTCCCACAGGAAGGCGTAGGACCCTTTCTTGGTCTGCAGTAGGGATGCAAGAGGAACCCGCGTCAGTTTCCGTCAGCAATACCGAATCAGTGGTACGACGGAGAGTTCTGGATCGATGCGCTCGCCTGGCTGCATCTCTGCAGCCGTTATTTTTTTACGAAATTGCACAGAAACAGAAGGAGGAATGGAGGACCTCATTCTTGGGGTGGCAGCGGGCAGCCTCTGTCTGCGGAGGATCGATCTCTGCTAATTTGGGATAACGACTCATCCACTTAAAAGTATCGAGCCGAATGGAGCGGGAAAGTGAAACGCCTTTGCTGCCCTGAGACCAGGGCTGCTCTCGACCAGAAGTTACTTGTTATTTGGACTTACTTTGTGCTGAAAACAGGAAAGGAAAGCCTATCCGAAGCCCAGGGGCTAAAAGTTGAGTTTTTTAAATGGTATGGCTTCAGAAAATCATGCACTGCCCCAATACGAATGCTCATTTTGGCGTATCAATACCACCAGGCACGCCGTTGTCCTATTACCCCGGCGTCTGTCCGCCTTACCTTGCGGATGCCCTCTGAGGGGCTCGAGACCGAGTTCTCATGCCCATTGTTCTTGCTGATGGTCCTCCAGAGCTCTGCATAGGTGCCGTCCTGCTCCAGGGGATTGGTGCCCTTGGCCCGGAAGTAGTCGTAGACCGCGGAGTCCCGGACGGTGCCGTAGGACAGGTCCATCTGTTTGGCCAGGTCCTGGAAGGTCCTGGTGGGAAGGCCAAGAGGACAGGGAACATGGTCTGCGATGGCAAATGCAAATGACACAGAAAGGCAAATGCAATGACCTAGAAGCCAGGGGCAGCATATTACAAGAAAGAGAAGACTTGCATTAGCCAATCAACTTCTTAACCAGTCGTCTGCTCAACGCAGGGCTGCTTGTTGACCTTCGTTAGAAACTACAGAGTGTGTTTACAGAAGCTGGTGCAGATTAACATCGAGGTAGCCAGCGCAGTTTCTGGGTCATTGCACGTTAATTATCAGCAAAGATTTACAAGAGCAACGTGTTTCAAAGCAGCCAAGAAGCGTGGCTTTAGTCCGGATCTCAAGATAGAAAAATTGCTAAAAATAAAACAATTAAATACGACACTGGCCTCCATCCAGCGGAAAGTACAAGAGTGATTAGACGAGCTCTCTGTTTTGCAAAACGACGCCCTTTCAAGTGGGAGAAGGGCACGCCTGGGCTCAGAACACAGCAGACACCTATCATTAAAGCACTCGTAGCTGCGGGAAACCGAGCTGCCTTTGGCGTTTACAGATCAAGGCTTATGTCATTCCCTGTTTGGCCTCAGACACACGGAACTTACAAGACAAACTTGCTGACCCTGGTCTCTTCGACACGCTATATGGTACATACTGAAAGATGACCTTTTTTACATAGCTGAAGTTTTCTCAGTACCCAAGCAGGGCTTTAATGACTCCGTATCACTTTAGCCAGCTGTAACGTGGCTTTGTGTGATGCCAGCGATAATAATGACAAACAACACCCCCCCATAATTCCCTTGTGGAGGGACCGTCTAACAATTCCTGGATTAAACATTTTGAATCATTGCATAAGGTTGGAAATATTATGGAATATTAATGTGTTCTTTAATTTATGAGCTGGGCTATTCTTGCAATTAAGTGAAAAAGGGATTAATTATTATTGTCCAGGCTTTATTAATTGGCCACGGCTATATGCACAAAGATGATAAGGGGGAATGGGACACCGGAGAGAACTTTACCAAGGTGAAACCCAGACGGTGCAGCAGAAAGGAAACAGGAGGTTTGCTCCTCGGAGATGCTGTCATAAATGCTCAGATCCAAATCTCAGTTTAGTGGTGAAATTAGTTTAGCAGTATGTGAAATGACCGACAGCTAGCGTGTGGATGGCTTTCCTGCAGTTAGACGCTCATTAGCTGTGCGAGGACGCCCCCCTCCCTGTTCTTGCTGGGCAGGATTCAGTGACGGGGAGCCACATCTCACCTCGTTGGCTCCGCCGCCCACAATGCTTAGCGGCGGAACTAGCGCTAGCCATATTTGCATAATGCTACAATCCCTTTGCATGCATTTTTTCACCATGAATACGTTATGCATACATATGCAGCCCATGATCAGCTGGCCTTGCATCACACCTCACTCAGCTTTCTGTCCTGAGGCAAACCGGGCCCTACACTTGACATGTGACTTATAAAGGATATTCACCCAATCGATTGTTGATGATAAGCTAACACCATTCGAGGCTCCCCTTGGTCCTAACGCTACCCTCAGCCACGTGGCTCCCTGGTATAGGTACTCTGAAGTGAGGCTGTGCTTTGCCAGCACCTGTAATGGGACCTCCATGTGTGAGGTTCCGGAGTTGGCCAATGGACAAGCTACCTCATCATCTTTGAGTGACTTACAACTTCTAACCAAAAAAAGTTATTTTTTGAAGATATAGCTCCACTTGGGTTACTGCTAACATTCCAACGAGTTTAACTCATTGAACTGGGTGAACAAGATTCATCATAATCGCTATCCGTGCCCCACCTTGCCATAACATCACACCATTTTTTTTTTAGCGGATGCCTGCAGGAACCGGACCTTAATTTCTCCCCAGAGGCTCAGTTAGCGGCCATATTTAAGGGTCCTGAGGCTGCTGACTCGTCCTCTGTCTTGTGTGTTGAATTGCTCCAGGACATTCTATGTGGTTGAAAACTGCATTTCCTTTGGGTTCCCGAAGGGACACTTTTTGCAATGGTCACAAAGGCAGCCTACCGCTGTGTATCTCTTGGATGCCTCAGTTCTTCTTTCCCCTGAACTGAGGCACGATATTTCGAGTTCTGTCGCTATTGTTTTTTTCCAGAACAATGTTGTAAATGTCTGTAGTTGACGCAGAAAACAAAACCAAGTGACTTGGCAGGGAAAACGAGTTTGCTTTCATTCTCCTTTTTCAGCACTTGGCAGGGTTGAGCTGGAATCGAGGTTCACATGACACTAGCAGAACGAAAAACCAAAGAGTCCAGCTGCCTCTCGAGCAGGGAAACAACAAGGAGGGGAATGATGAGTCCGGTCAGAGCTGAGGAAATCAACACACTCCATGTCAAGTCACTGGGACCCTGACATGCAGAACACGACTGTTTCTACAGCGATGCTCTCTGACTGATCTTAAGACAAACAGCCTTTGTCGCCCCGATTCTCCTTTCCAAAATTGTCACAGACCACTCCCCTGCACGATGTCTAAAAGCATATGCTTTATAATATTCAAGCCCTATTTAAACCTTCTTAAGCTCCATAGAAAATATATTATGACACCTATTCATACATTCCTAATGGTAGCAAAGAAATATTACAGCTTGGACACTTCATATAAGGAGAACATTTAATTATGTTACTTTAAATAATTCAAATTCAGTGTGTCGAATTGTGCTAGTTGAGAAAACATAATCGGCCCTATTAATCAGTTAAATGAACGCCATGCCTTGGCCAGCTATTTGATCCAACCACGTAGATATTTCACGTTCTCCGTTATAAGGCCTGACAGGCAGATTTATGATGAAGTTCCACGCACGTAAGTGCGCTGCATTGCAATCGGAATGCTGAATTAACCTGGGACCTCTGCGCAGCTTACGGCACCTCGAGGACTATCGAGTTCCTTAATGTTTTCCCATAAATTACCTTCCCGGCCCTGGACAGAACTCTGACCCCACATTAGGTGACGGGATCCTCGACTCAGTGGAAAGAATCATTTCAGAATTTATGGATTGGATTCCAGAATGACAGACCGCCCACCCTTAAACATCGACTTGAAAGTGGGCAGGGGAGGGCAAGGGGTGACTCACAGCATAAGTTATAATGAGACTGTTACAGTACTGAGGCGTGGGGGGGATGCTATCCTGGTCTTTAACATTTCTATTGTGTTTAAGGGTATTACTGGGAACAGGAGACAACAAAATGCCCAATTCAAGACATCCGCACGAACACGTAATCTTAACACTCTACTCAGGGACATATCTATAAATTCTGGGCTTCCTGACAAAATGTCACCTTGCCCCCCCCCCCCCCACCTCTCTAACATTATATAATTTTATATATTCAAGGCTCCCTGTAAAGTGCCGGGCCCCCTGAATCTGCCAGGGTATCCGTCCCCCTACAGGGCCCTTGACACTAATAAACTGCACATCAAAATGCAGGGACCTTTATTGACTATCCGAAAAGTACATTACACAGGAGCATGTTTGCACCAAATGATGTCCCAAGACGCTGAGACACAGCTGGTCGTAGGACTGCGGTTTCGGACTCTATCGCATTCCTGATGAAATCCAAAGCCAACCAGCCATGTATGTAGTGGAAACAAAAGTGCAAACATAAGAAAATTATTCAATTTCAATCCAAACAAAAAAAAAGTGCCGCTTCCATCTCCATTCTAAAATAAGAAGTGCAACGTATGATTGTAATCTACCAAATTAGAGCAAATTGCCTTTTTCAATCGGGGTCTTCAATTACTGATTGCGTATTGCGAGTTAAGGAGCGGCAGAAAGAAGGTTCAGGATTCAGACGTGATTCTTTGGAATCATCCAGGATGCTGGTTTTCGTTCAGGCTAACAAAGGGGAGCTGTGGGAGGCCTGAAGAAGACCGGCTCTCTGGTTTACATTAATGAGATCATTACTGACTGTACCATGGTACTATTAGCTCGTAGCTACACACCAGCTTGGCCACCTTTGGACCTTAGGAAGACGTCTACGTTGTGTTTTCACCTGCTATGGTGTTCCTTGATTAAATTATACATGTTATACAAGACAACCTTGTGCCCTTTACCAGTTCTTCTCTTTTATATATATATATTTATATATCATCATTCATCCATCCAATAGCATTTGCTGGGTCACAGGTTACCAGGACACAGCAGAGAAGCAAGTATGCAATCGATACATTATATACCATATGTCCCTAGTAGATAATGCTAATCCCTTCCTCTGTTTATTAAAGGGAAAAATCTTCGACTGAGTTACAGGATGTCCACAAGTCAATGTTGTTGGTACTTGTTTTCGAATTTCCACCTGGGAACATTGCAAGGGGGCCCCTGACGGCTCAGGTTGTTTTTCTGCTTGAAGTCACATTGTGACCCAGATGACACGATAAGTCCATCTCCATCCGTGCACGATGAGCACGATGCCATAGAATTATTCGCAGCCGATTGCTCGCACGACAATATTTATGACAAACTAACCCTCTGACTCATCAAATACAAATACTCAATTAATTCATGACAGAGAATCGGCACAAAATGTGGGTCACCTGTACAGAAAGGGGAGAAAACCTAAATTAAAAAGAAATCATAAATAAATTATACCACCTATACCTTCAAAGGAAACAGAACATTAGCAGAATGTAAAATCATAGACGCAAGCACAAGCAGTTTGATTCAGAGTCAGGTACAGATAATTAAAAGATTAACCTGTTTCTATTGAAATGGTTTGTTAAAGCTTTTCTCCATCTTTTCGGATGGCACATTTTTCTGCTATTCAAGGGTTTAGCTATCTAAGGAACAACATGAAAGATCTCAGGAAAAAGGAGCCTTTTAAAAAGCCCATTTCAGGAGTAAAGGGCAGAGTAGATAAGGGTAAAATGTCTCCACAAAAGAGGTTCTGGACACATTTTTTTTCAGCGGCGAAATGTCAGATGTCGGTGTTGTTTGTTTGTGCCACGCTGATGCCACACGAGCACTTTGCAGGCCCTTCTGCTCTCTTCTCATCGCTTAGCCTCAAATTCGCCCATTTTTGAAAGGAAGCAATTAAGGCAATTGTGAAGTGCATCTGAACTCCCGCGAAACTTGCTTTACCCTAACTTGGTGATCAAGTCCAAGTGCCGGGCTGACCCCAGAAACAAGCAGTCATATCCATCTTCCAAGCATTATACTGGTCAGGGTTTGAGGAAGAGGGGTGGGGGGCAACAGACTTATCCATGGAAGCACAGAGCATAATGCTGAGTTTAGCTCTGCATACATGGATAGATGGATGGATGGATGGATGAACGGACGGACGGACGGACGGACAGACAGACAGACACATTGAAAGATAGATAGATAGATGAAATCCTACATTTTGTCAAACACAGTTTCACAATCGATGTGATGGCCCATCACTGCCATGTCTGTACCAAGCTTGACAACTGCTAATTATTTCCCAGAACACTTCACACAGTGCCAATGTAGCCTTGACTGCATTGATTCTGAGACTAATTTAGTGACCGCCTTGTGGTACCAAGTCATACAGAGTTAGCGATTCTGCAGATTAGCATGTCAAAATCACACCACATACACTGGCAACCCCCCTCCGGCACCATGGCTTTCACAATGGCCATGGAGTTGTCTAGAAACCAAACAGTTCACTAGAAATAATACCATCAAACACACCTGAACTAATAGCCTAATAAGATCAGACGAAGAGCACAAGGACAGCTAGCATATTAGCATTAGACAAAGCAGCATAGTAAAGCGTGGTCTCAGATGGGGCTTTCATATGGCCCATAGCCCAAGGGATCTGGGTTCGAGTCACGCTGGACCCTGCCATAGTACATAGAACTTAACCTGAGCTTAAAACTTCATGCAGAAATGAACAAACATTGCAATATCTATGGAGCTAATGAGGTGCTAACCACTTACAAGTTATAAGTACAAAGAAAATGTTTCTGTATTAATAACTTTATGCTTTGTTATTATGTATTAAATACTCATTTAAGGTGAGCATTTAATTTGTATCTCTTAACTGTAGGATAACATGCAAATTCTGCGTGTTGCATTTTAATGACAGATACTTTACGTGATTTATGTTCAAATAAGCTGTGTAACGTAATGTATAATTTCCAGATTCAGCACCCTTGTAACCATTTGAAATGAAACACCTCCAGTGAGTGTATGAATGATGCCTAATTAGTGCAACGTCTTTACGGCACTTAAGAGGCGCGCGCTCGCACTCGGTAAGTAACTATATAACAGAATTCGTTTAGCTGTGATAAGGGAATTCAGCTGAGGCCTGAAAAGCTTGAGAGCTGACGTCTGAGTAACCAAGGGTTTGTTAGCTATAGAGACGGAAGGTCATTCACTGGCTTCGGATATGATAGGTTACAGAAAGGCGAACTCTCAGCCCTGATTGGTCACTTTTTCTGTCAATTATCCTCTTTCTTTTTTTTTATTTATACCCCTGAAATGTTTAATATAAATATACTAATATACGGCACTACAGAGATTACACAAGCCTTGTAGCAAAGGGCCCACAGGCATCTTTTTGGGCGCCCCTCAGGATCATAATTCATATGAATCTCACTTGTGCAAGAACATGTGATGTAATTCAGTGATCAGGAGAGTGTGTGTTGGGAGCAGAGCGGGCGGGTGAGCAAAACGGGGGTGTTCGGTGAGGTGGGGACAGAGGAGGATGGGCTGTGAAGATTAAAAGGATGGAGGTGGAGTGCATTACAGTAGATGTTGTGTGTTTAGGCTAAAGACACGGATACATCAGCTACCGCTGTCGCACTTAACCCACATGCACCGGGCCTCTTGTGCATAATCCGTGAAAAAGATTGGAATAAACATGTGTGGCAATCTTTCGGAGTGCAGAGGACGCAGGATCAAGGACGGATTGCTTTACCACTCCAAAAAAAAATCACCAACACACCACTGTAATGCTGCATATTCGTCGGCCACGATTTATCGATTTTATAAATAAACAGCGTGAGAATCGTTGATGAGGGGCAAATAATTTCAGCAGCACCACTGGACTGGTTACAAGAAGCATAAGACAGTGGAGTTCTCCTAATTCTAGATTTAATTTAAAGTCCATCAAAACCTACTTTGTAGACATACACAGTCACGTCTGATTAGTGTTTTTCTGGACATTAAACTATTAAAGTCACGGTGCCCGAACATTTACTACAGTATTCAATTGGCTAAAGCCAATGCGCCCTGCACCTTTAAATGTATGTCATATCTGATACAGCTGTTTTGTCATCAGACTGGCGGAGCAATCAATGATTCACATCATTCCCCCCACCAAACTTCAGCTGTGTCAGCTCTGTGTAGCACCATTCAACTGCTTATACCCCCCGGCATCCACCCCAACACCTTTACTGGTATTAACAAGCACGTGAGGTCACATGACATGAACTCGGCTCGTCACAAAAGCTGAATGACATGTCGAAAGATCACACCTAAGAAAGAATGTGAGATCTCAGGCCCCAATCCAAGATTAGCTGGACACTGAGATTAAATGAGAAACCACCAGCATGTGCCTTAGAAAAGCAGGTTTACTACGGTGTAAAGTCTCACCTCAAACTTTAAAATTCAATCTTGGGTTTCCAGACACTACAAGGTATCTCTAGAGATGCCAAGACCTCCCTCGCCTGGAATCACAAGCATCTTTCCCGCACCTTATCTCTGTACTAACGGAAGTACTCATCCCGCTCTCAGTCGTGTGTTTTTCCGCTGCTTCCTTGTGGGTACTGTGGCATCAGGGGCACCAAACCCTGCTGCCCACCAGGTACGGGGATTTGCGACTTACCTGCCGGTGCCGCCCAAAATGTGCCGAGTGCAAGTCAGGGTGAAACTCAATTAAAAATTAAATTCCCAGGCTAAGCTGTGGAAAAGTACCGGCATTCCACCACACGCGCAAACACACAGGGAATAATATTTATTAGACCCTTGTGTGAGTTTTCACACATTGTGGAGGATGCGGAAAAAACCACGGTGTATTCGCATTAGCAAGGCTAACCAAGATCTGAGACACCGGGGGGGGGGCGGCTGTCCCAGGCAGCACAGGGCATGACAGGCGGGACACCGGTTCATGGGAGAATTACTCAATCACATAAACTAGTGGCAGCCCAGAGATCCCAGCTGCCCTAAGCGGGGGTGACTTTAATGTTTTTCAGGTTTCACTCAAAAAGTCACTTCAGGGCCCTGCTGTGTGTCTCTGCTGCATCCTCATCAGGCATCTCATTGTTCGTGATGAAGAACCTGGTTCACTTTGGCACATTTTCTGTCAGAGACGTCATATCTTTGATGCTCTTTATTCTTTGGTGCCACCGGGATACGATCGCCTGACGGTCGCCTATAACGTTAACATTAGCTAGCGTTGGAAGATGGTTGCTAGCTAGCCGGTTACCGGAACATGCTGCTTCAGCATCTCCTAAATATGGAAGGTTTTTATTTAATGGTACAGTGACGGTTTGTCCCCAACGGGGGAGCCCTCAGACCTCAGGGGCCCCATGCAAACACGTGGTTTGAGTGGCGGTAAAGACCACCGCTGGGCCTAAGTGAATGTTTTTGGACTGCAAGAGGAAAATTCTTTGACAGTGATATTGTAGCACTGAACTGCAGCCCATTTGATTTCACAGGGCCCGGCCTACGGGGCCACGACTCCGACTCTGTCAAGCAAGTGCACATTTTTTCTGCAGGACCTTTTTGTTTTGTCGACTTCTCTTCAATTTGTACAGGCGAGCGATACGAGATTTTATCAGGCCACGTGCTGTGGGACTCCATTTGACTCTGCCAGCGAGCACGTCCCCCTCCCCCCACCCCAATACCCTGAAAATAAGTGCTATCTTCACAGCGGGGTGACTAAGACAGTGCCTGTAAAAGCGACATGATTCATGGTCTTTAAAAACATATATCTGCAGGAACGGCATCAGAGCGATTGAGCTATGTAGTTGGCGCAGATAATGGAACAGAAGATAAACCACAGAGTTTGGCTTTCCTCAGAAGTCCCAGCAGTAATGGTTACCACTTGTTTAACAGATTAAGCTAAATTCAAAACAACAAGGAACATAAATAATACACAAGACAAAATACCAACTATTAGAGGTAATACTTTTCGTCTTCAGGTGACCTTTTCTGTCTGCCAGACTGTCGCTTGAACACATTTCTTAGTCTAAAAAGCACAGGTACACGCAATGGTTTTTCACACGCTAGAGACACAGATTGTGTCCACAGCCTGCAGTACAAACACAGACCACGTGTAATTAAAATACCAGGAAGTACCCAACTGGCAGACTGTCCTTGGTGCATCCGATTGTGCGTCGTGGCCCAAAATCTCCATGACCACCGTATTGCGGAGAGCCGAAGGGTAACTTTAGCTTTCATCCAAAGCGAGTTTCCGTGTACAGCTGCCTCTTTCACAGGAGCGGTTCGTTTCAAGCACCATGCTACGGGGCACCAGATCAGAGCCCCTTCCTGCAGGACTTTAAAATTTAATCCCTCATGATAAATTTTGCCAGCCCACAAACCCACCAGACCACCGGGAAAATGGTTGGCATGCCAAGTGGCCTGTGCTGGCCAGTTTTCTCGAACTGGAACTCCTTAGGTTATGAGTATGTGTCCTCAGTCGGCCTAGATTTGTGTGTGGATTATCGGAACGTGTCCCTGTGGGAATACTGTGTGTGTGTCCGAGGGTGGGGGGTTTGGGGCTGATTTGGACCCTATCGATGTAAAAACCAAACCAAACCTTTTGCCTCTATCCTATCGGTGATCCTGCTTGTAATACAGCCACTACCAGGTCCTATTACACTGGAGTCAGGCAGAAATTATCTTTACGGACACAATGGAAGTAGAACCCACACAAAGAGGTCACACAGCCTTCAAAGTAGTTCTAGAAGATCGCAGTTGATTCTAATTTCCAGATGCGTTTTATTAGAAGTGTCAGAGGCATGTGTATTTGTATCTCAGTAGGCGTGTAGACCGCAGTGTCTGTATGGAAACAGGACGGGAGCCTGAGGCTAGCCCTGTGGTCTCTGTAGGATGTGTGGGCGGAGCCTGCGAGGACCTACCGTATGGTGTTATCCATCCGGGACACGGTGAGGTAGGCCGCCAGGTTGGCCGTGTAGGAGGAGCAGACGACAAGGGTAAAGAGCCACCAGCTGCCCATAACGATGCGCAGTGCCATGGAGCCTGTCGCCGAGTCGCCCCCTGGAGGGGAAGACGGGAGCTCTCAATGGGTCTACGAGGCACCTGGGAAACCCTTACCCCCACCTATCAAGCCTCTCCCGCTCCCTCCCCAGAGCCCCACCCCTTTCCCAGGCTGCGATTGCTCATTAGCTGATGAAAGCCCGGATTTTGCCGTCTGAAAATGTCAGCGCGGGCTTCTGAGGCCGCTCTGAGATGCTGCGGCCTGCGCGGTAAATGCCAGCAGCACGGAGACTCCATGTCGGATTTGCATTATGATGCAGTGAAACACTTTGCTAATAGTCAGTGGGATCCCAGGGACACCAGCTGGGGATGTTACGGGAGATATCTGAAAGAAATATGAGCAAAATTCCGGATACACGCCGAAAATTGTGAATTACCATATCTGCAGCCGGCCACCTCTTTAACAGGTACTGCTACTCGATAATGCAAACAGTGAAACGTGTGGCTGCACATATAGTGCAGAGACTTCATTTACGCATAAAACTGATGCCTAAGCAATTTTTGAGCTACAGATACAGTCAGTACATCCGGTAACGGTATGGATAAGCATCAGGACGGTAGACATGTCCGACTTCCTGCATAGTGTGAGAGTCGGTGCCAGATATGCTGGCTGCAGCCACCTTCCTCGAGAGTTTAACGAGAGCGGTTCCATAAATGAAAAGAATCCAGTCGGGGGCGGTTCTGTTGCCGAAAGCACCTAGCTAATCAGGGAGGTCAAAGGAGAACGGACAGACCCGTTCAAGATAACAGAAAGGCTACCGGTGTGAAAAAAACAGGCAAGTACATTAGTGCTGTGCAGAGCAGCAACTCTGAACACAGTCTGAAGAAGAAAGTAGATCCTTCTAGCACTAGTTAGGTGTGCCTAATAAAGTGATATATTTGTGAATTTATCTCCATATTAATGCATTATATGTAGCATAAATTGGAGAATATTTTGCTAAATTATGACCTCGGGGTAATGTAATCTGCATGATTTTTGTCCAGAAGGATACAAACATATCAGCCATCTGTAAGGCACTGGTGAGCCGCGCACCCATCCAGAGGACACACGCTGACACACCCGGGCAATTCAGAGTCATCAGTTCACCCGCCCGCTTATTTCTGAAGTGGGGTAGGAATTCCACAGTATCATTGTGAGGGGGGCCCCTAGACTCAAGACCAGGAATCAAGCCCCTAACCCTGCAGGTGTGCAAATACAGCACTACGCTCCGTACTGTGCCACAACGCATAGGGATATTGATGGGAAATGCAGATAGTTTTGGCAGTCTACCAAACCCGTGATACGCTCTTGCTTAATATTCAGCACCAGAGTTGGGAAGGAAGTCATCCGAGAATAATAAGAAAGTGTAGTTTTTGAAGGCAACTGAATGTTTTCTGACAAACCTCACCCAACACCAAGGCTTTGTGTTACACACAGTATAAATGTGTTGTGGCATGCTGAAGAAATAGGTTAATAACATGCCCCCCCCCCCACCCCCAAAAAAAAAATACATCCTTAATGCTAGCATTGAATGCACTGGTTAAAATTCAAGTATTAGAGGTCAAAGGATGGGTAGCGGGGAGGTAAAGTAGATATCAATCAGTAGGGCTGGCGGTAGGAGCGCTGAGGGTGCTTCAGCACCTCCTCTGGTTGTTGGTGGTAATGCAGTGTCAGAATATAGTAGGACAGCGTGCCCAGGTGCGTGGTTTTCATCAAAGTTAAATGTACAGCCATATTAATTATTTTGCAAGTTAGCTGTAGGTCTGGGCTTTGTAGCTGAAGTAGCCTTTCATTCAGATTTGCTATTCTGGAACCGGAACCAGCCGGTATCTCTCAAAGAGACCTCTATCACGGACAGCTGCCAAAGACCAGAAAGAAAAACACCCCCCTCTGGAGCAGGTGTAAGACACTCGTTACAGCGATTTGCCGAAATTAGAATTCCAGACATCACGTTTAATGTTATGCAAATGAGTCACCGTAAGGGGGCATATCTATAATAATTTTTAAAAGGAAAAAAAGCTGACAAATTGGGGATACAATTCTAATATTATGATGGGAATATTATTCAGAGGACAGGGACTGAAACAATGGCATCAAAGGCTATTCGCTGATTGAATTCAAGTAACTAAAAAACCTCATCAGCAGAAGTTGGGAGACATAAATATTAAAAAGAAAAATATGCTTAGAGGTTTTTGGGCTAAATTATAGATGTTCATGTGATGCAATACTACAGTCAGCATATGTGTGGCACCCGCGGCTAACCAGAATGTGACCAGCATGCTAGCCTTCTAAGAGCCTTTCACACCTTGCTGGACGAAGGCTCCGTAGACGACCCAGATGGCGCTGTGCAGGGAGCTGGAGACGGAGGCCAGCGGCGCCTGGTGGGGTCCGGGCGGGTTCTGGGAGCGGCCGGACTGCATGCGGTTCAGAAGGAAGATGAGGACGCCCACCAGGGGGATGGCCGCCGCGATGCATGCCCACACCGCCAAGTCGAAGGGGGCAAACAGGGAGAAGATGTTGATCTTCTCCTCGGGCTTCCGCAGCAGGATACCCACGGAGTAGTCCAGGTAGCGCTTGCTGAAGTCCACCACGTTCTCCCTCTCGGGTGTGATGGTGATGGCCGACACTGCCAGGTCTGCCCTCTAGGGGCAGTAAAAGCATGCAGTCCTGGTTATTATTTGCCAAAAACAATGAATTGCCAAGAGGGGGCAGCCTAACTGAAGTTATATCAAACTCAGTGATGTAATTCAAGGTTAAATAGCTTCTTGAAGTTACTTCGCTAAGGCTCCTCCAGTAACTGTAGGTCAGTGTTTCTCAACCCAGTCCACAGGGACCCCCAGATGGTGCACATTTTCACTCCCTGCCAGCTCCCAGCACGCCTGTACCAGGTATTTCATATTCTTGCACTGAGAACTGGGAGGGAGCAAAAATATGGACTGGGGGTCTCTGAGGATGGGGTTGAGAAAAACTACTGTAGGTTACGCACCTTAACTAGCACCTGGTGCAATTGAAATGTTCACTCAGTCCCCCTGAATATGGGTCGTTGTAATTAAAATCATAATTGCAACGACACTAGTCATTGGTATTAGCAGGATCATCATTAGCATGCTAATAGATTTCGTTGATATCGTTATTTGTTTTTAGTGCTACAGGGATACCCCTGTGATGGCCTCGCCTTGTTGATGAGCTCCCCGATCATCCCGTTCCATGACCCGTTGGGCAGCTGCGTCCCGTATTTGCCATCCGGCACCTGGTAGATCTCGTACTTGAAGCCCAGGATCTTTGCCAGAGCATCGAGCACGTCGATGGAGAAGCCTTTGTACCTCTTAGGCTGCCCGAGAATATTTTCTGCTACCATGACAAAGGGATCCTCCTATCGAACCAAAAAAATGCATTTTGTCTGTCTTAAACTGTAAAAATATCATAAAATAGCATTCAGTATGATTTTAGTCACCCCCAACATATTGCTCTGTGGTTAAAATGACATAGAATTTCTCTAATAGGCATGGTGTCACATAGGAAATACAGAAGGACCCTGTTTCAGGATTAGCATAATTACGCTAACAAGCACAAACCATTCAAAAGGGGGAACTGAGTTTAGCTGCAGAATGAATCAAGATGGCCGTGGGGTTCGTTGCCGTTATAACTGAAGCAAATGCTAAACAGGAACACCGTCAGCTGCTTCGCAGGGTCCCGGAAGCGGCGGGCCTATCAAGCGCTGCGCTCCAGCATCCTGTGGGAAGTAGTTAGCATAGCATACCAGCAGCGTTACCACCCTGACAGTCACTCCTTGCATCCCATTCTCAATCCGGCTCTCTTTAAGGCTTCCGTTCAGCCCTAGAGCGGAGTCCCATGTTGCTAACTGTGTACGACAGACAGAGAAAGAGAGAGAGGGAGAGAAAGGGGGAGGGGGGGGAGGTGAGGAAGGTAGAGTAGGTTCCGGGAATGCTTTGAATCAAAAAGGTCAGAATGCATCATTTAATACAAGTAAAAGTCATTCACACAGAAAAAAATATATTTCAAATATTTCAATAGCAAAAAAAAAAATCACCCAAAATACAGAAATACGAGGGCAATGGATCCCTCCAGCGACTTAGAGTGGAATAAAAGAGAAAATGACATCAATTAACAGCTATGAATACCTTGAGTGCCAGACCCTTGAATGAATTATAAAACAAAGGGATCATTTTATCACTTTCTCACCTTAGCCTGAATCCAAATAGCTGCTGAACGAGTATGTCTGTGTGTCCCATATAGTACATGCACAACAAGACATGTCACCCCCTTGACATTTTCCCTGGGGGGCAGGTATGTTTTTACCATGAGGTGACGATGATCCAGTTAACTGAGGTGAGTTTGAGACAATCGTTCATGTTCATGACGACGATGACTTTTCATGAAACATGAGGTAAATAACACATAGTATGGATTCAGAATTTGTTCATATTCTTTCTGACCATCAATGCAAAGTACTAGAGTACAGGATGCAAGGGGGGGGGCAGTATGATGGGCAAAAAGCTTTGGGTGGTCTGTCCTGTCTGCAGATATGCAGCATAGTTTCTTAGAATGGGGAGTCAGCTGTACCCCCCACACCATCTTCAGCACTCAAACTTTCCCGTTCAAACTGTGATCAGATCTACTCATTCAGAAACCCTTTGGTGACTCACTAGGCTTCTTCCTTTAGCAAAGTTAAAGTCAAAATGAACTTTATTGTCATCTCAACCATATAAATTATACAGTGAGACGAAATGGCAAAGCTTGGGGTCGGCCGTGGACAGATACTAGTGCTGAGCAGAGTGTGTATGGGCATGCGAGTCAGCAAGGAAACCACTGACTGCCACAGCAAACCAGTTACTGGTTTGAAAATTTCTTTTCACGCTTTGGTTTGATTGTCTGTTTGCAGAGCAGTTGGGGTATCCTCTATGTGCATGTAGACCCTCTATGTGCATGTAGATCCTCTATGTGCATGTAGACCCTCAATGTGCATGTAGACCCTTTATGTGCATCTGGACCCTCAATGTGCATGTAGACCCTCTATGTGCATGTAGACCCTTTATGTGCATCTGGACCCTCAATGTGCATGTAGACCCACAATGTGCATGTAGATCCACAATGTGCATGTAGACCCTCTATGTGCATGTAGACTGTCAGTGTGCGTGTAGACCCCCTTCCTGCATGTGGACCCTCTATGTGCATGTAGATCCTCTATGTCAGGTAGACGCTCAGTGTGCATGTAGACTGTCAGTGTGCGTGTAGACCCTCTTTCTGCATGTAGACTCTCAATGTGTGTGTAGACCAGGGATGGCCAATCTTATCCGCAGATGGCTGGTGTGCATGCGGGTTTTCGCTGCAACTCCCTAATTATATTACTAAACATCCTTTGAAGCCGGAAATGCAAAGCAAACTTTCCCTGAGGAATCTGGAGTTGCACCACCATCATCATCCGTCAATAAATCCATCCATTCTTTCCATCCATCCATCCATCCATCCATCCATCCATCCATCCATCCATTCTTTCCATCCATCCATCCATCCATCCATCCATCCATCCATCTTGGCTTATTGAGGCACAGTTAGCTCAAAGCCTGTAGACTTGGCTGGCCCATGTACATTACTGAATCCCCCAAAGCCAACTTGCATTGCGCAGTAATTAAACCACAAAGCACCTTTTTCATTCGATACACCGTGACATATAGGGAATAAGGAAAAATAAGGGAACCTTTTCAGAGGATGAGAAAGGATTAAAAATATGAGCTCGGACACGCAAGTACTGTAAGCAAAATGGAATTCATGACTGTCATTAGGAGCTTGACTCTCTTTACAAGGATGGAAAAAAGAGAAAAGCACCATATTTATTCATCCATTCAGTTAGGTTGCAAAGTAGTAAAAATTTTACCACATGTTCTCTCTCTCTCTCTCTGTCACGCACGCACGCTCACACAAAGTCACGCGCGCACACACACACCACACACACACACAGCCGCATCTTTACCCATTATGACAGCAGATGAAGACGAAGAACAAATTAAAATCGGTTAACTGTAAAAGGACCAAGCAGACCGAGGAATGGTACAAAAAATCAACAAAAATAAGTCCTCTACCGCATGTGTTTCCCTCCACACACTGTGAATACACTGATTTGAAAACTGATTCAAGGCAAAGTTATTTAATATACTCCCACAATAAGGGTAAAACGTGTAAAAACAATTGTAAACGTAAAAGTGTAAACATGTCTGCAGAGACAGTACGAGGGAGAATGCAGTCAGCCGCTTTGTTTCACTTTCAGCAAATGCCATCGAAGACGGAGTGATGTGGGCATCCTTGCTATGCGGTGCAGGAACAGACACGCTGCAGAAATGCGGCACCTGGCTCCAATGAGCTCAGCGCGCTCTCAGCGCGTTCTCAGGGCGCTCTCAGCGCACTCTCATGTCTGTCAGGAGCCCGGCACGAGCGGGCCGAACGAACACCGGCGATGCAGATTTATTTGCAAATAAATTTCAAGACAACTGAGTATTATAAAAAAATATATGGACAACAAAGAATAAAACATCGGTCAGGTTCCAAATCAGTAGCTTGAGGTGCGTGAAGATTATTGCCCTCTCTGGGCTCCCAAAGCATCTCTCATTCTTCATGAATATGGAAAGGAGACCAGTCCTTTGCAATAATTTTTTATCATCAATATATTTTTGCTCCCATAAAAGAAAAACAATACACAATTAGTGCTGTTGGGTTATAGATACACTGTGGCTTGTTCTGATTTATAACTGAAAGAAAAAATATCCCAGAGCATCTGAAAGTATGTCATTCACAGCCCAAACAAGCACTGTTCCTAACATTCATTCATACATAGGACTGATACACATGCAGGAATGGACATGTCAGGCAAACATATCTTTATGGGGACCGCTCACACACACACACACACACACACACACACATAAACGCACATGTAGGGTATACCTATCCTTATGGGGCCCGCTCATTCACTTCTATGGGAAAAATGCTAACGCTAACTATG
>JAODJX010000043.1:12180829-12191660 GCA_026776945.1 Isichthys henryi
GTCTCGGCCCCGCCCCCCTGTCTCCGCCCACCCCTGTCTCCGCCCACCCCTGTCTCCGCCCACCCCTGTCTCTGCCCACCCCTGTCTCCGCCCACCCCTGTCTCTGCCCACCCCTGTCTCTAACAGCAGTCTGAACAGCGTGAACAGCAGCGACTCGCGCTCCAGCGGCTCTCACTCTCACTCACCCTCCTCGCACTATCGCTACCGCAGTTCCACCCTGCCCCAGCAGGCCCCCGGCCGCCTCTCCAGCATCTCCTCCCATGACTCGGGCTTCATGTCCCAGGATGCCTTTCAGTCCAAGTCCCCCTCACCCATGCCCCCCGAGAGCACCCTGCAGGTGAGCCTAACACTGTGAACATGGACTGGGGTGGGGGGGGCGGGGGGTTAAATAATTGACGCACAGAGGGCTGGGTTGGATGTCTGTGGTGATTAATGTCTATATATTATTTGTCATATACAAAATATAAGCATCTACGTATTACTGTAGATTCACTTATACTTTTCAAATTATGTATATGAGTCATTCTATAAACTGGGGTTAATTCCTTATCCATTGATGAAAAATTAGATTTTTGATTTTCTTCAAAAATATTATATTTGACTTCTTTATGGAAATCATATTATAATATCACACAAACTTAGCATAAAATTCATGACGATGCTCTTGAACAGTCTTCGCGTTGTCCGTTTGAGTTCTGGCTTCTATCTTGAAACCAAAATAATGAAGTCACCAACGGCTGTTTTTTATTTCAGAAGTCTAAATACTAAAGAAAAAAAAAGTTTTCATTTAGAATCGTTTAAATAAATATTATAAAGATATTTAATCTTCATATCCGCGAAGATTCTGTCAGCTGTCAACTAACAGAGCTCCCCACTGTAACACAAAAATGATTTGTCCAAGTGCCATGTAATCAGCATCACTTAGTAATAATAATAATTATTATTGTTGTTATTATTTATATAGCACCTTTCTCACACGCAAGGATGCTTTACAATACAAACAGCTACAATACAATACAATGAAGTAACAGCAAAACACCGGCAATGAGAACGTTACGTACTTGTATAGCATTCCTGAAATAAATGGCTTTTCTTTTGGCCCTTGAAGATGTTAAGACTTCACCTCTCGCAGACTGTGAGGAAGTGCATTCCAGAGTGTAGGCGCTGTCACCCGTAGAGGATAATCTGTGTTTAGGTACAGTAAGAAGGTTAGATGTCATTTTGCTCTGTGCTGGACATTTTGAATGGACATGTCCACGTTTTTTTCAATATTTCATCTCTAATAGCACATTGTCAATATTGATTGTCAACTATGTTACATTGTTATGGTTTAAAATTTTCTAATGATTTTATTCATTACATGAAATTTCATGTGACATAGATGACAGACTGAGTAGTGAAAATATCCTTTCCCTTAAAGAATTAAAAAAATTAAGCTTTGCAATCAGCAGATTACATTGTTACATTGAAGGACTACACTCCACTGATCCACTGATCGCTCTTTTGAGAAGGAAGATTTTGTTTCTGTACTTAATGTGAAATGTACCCCAAATTATAGAATGACTCAATCTGGCCACATCGATCAGGAAAGTTCCTAATGATAGTGTCCAACCATCTTGTAAGGCGACACACTAAATGGGTGTGACACATCTCCCCGGCATTCCTACATGGGGGTGGGGGGGTGGCGGCATCTTGGGTTTCTTCAGAACCAAAAGCTCTGTAGGATAGTGGTCTCCCTGCGGTCGACCATAGCCTTGGCGTTCGAAAGCTGGCCACATTTAAATAGCAGATATCGTTTTACAGCCGTGCACATATTCAGAAAAACTCCCCAAGGCTTGTGAGGTCATCCTGGGTTTATGGTGGGGGGGTTTTGCTGCGGTCTCAGAGCCTTCCTGCCCCAGCCACTTTGCTTCCACGCAGACTCCATGCTGTTTATTACATCCACTCCCTGCTCATGCTTCCCCGGGCTACATGTCGGCTCTCTATCTAAACGCACACTTCTCAGGCTCCCTAACGAGGCTCAGCTTTGAAACCTGCTTAAGCCTTAACACAGACTGCTCAGTTTTCCGCTGCGGCTTTCATAAGTCACTTTTAAACTCCCTTCCTAATGGCTTAATTTGCAATCTTTTCGCTCCTCTGCCCCCCCCCCCCCCCATGTGTGCCTGTGTATGCGTGGGTTCATAACGACGCCCTCCCTAACATCTCGCCCCATCCTCACTGACTCGCCCTGTGTGTGCCCCCATGGCAATGTGTGCGCCCCCTGGCTGTGACACCCTGCAGACTTCCTCCAGTTCTCCTTCCTCGGACGCCTCTGAGACCTGCCAGTCGGTCAGCGAGTGCAGCTCTCCCACCTCCGTCAGCTCAGGCTCCAACATGGGCGGGGCCCTAGCCTCCGCCGAAAAGGTGAACTGCCCCCCCCCCCCCCCCCCCCGGCGCCCGCGGGGGGGGGGGCCCCCGGGGGCAGAGGCCGAACTTTCTGATTGGAAGGCGTCACACAGTCAATATCACCACGTCCTTCCGTGTCATTGTCTCCTATGCGCTAAACGCTATGCTGTATAGTGGCTTCCCCGGGAAGTAAATAGAAGTGATCAGTAGAGTGTAAATAAGATCATTAAGTACTAACAGTGAGGTAGAGGCGATGCGACGCTCAGCGCTCTTGGCCACGGGGACGCTATCGGTCTCTCAAAGGCATGAATCGCACAGCAGGCCCACAAATGGGAATTCCTAATGGGGTGATTCGTTAAGGCCACTGTACTTTTCATCTTTAATAAATGTATATGATCAGAGTCAGAGCGGAATAATGTATTTTTCTTCTTCTCGGTCTGCGGCGTCTCCTGACTTGTTGTCCGAGAATGCCAGTTAAACAGACGAGGGGCCTGGGGGGTAAACAGGCTGCTCTGATGCTCATCTCTGTCCGCCGTGGAGATCGCTATCAGGTCCATGGATGAAGACAACATAGATAAGTGGCTGGACTCCTCCGGAGAGCACAAAAAGCACCCCCACTGTAGCATGACCGATGGATCTGAAAAATCGCACAGTCCACCAGACTGACTTATTTCAGTACTCGGCCTATGGGGAGCCACTGCTTGTTGCCTCAGAATGAACTTTCTCATCCTAGTCTGTGTAGTATCCTCCAAACTGACTTTCTAAATGGATTTTTTATAATGTTTCCACCAGCGCTGATGGCTGCAGCACACAAACCCCGGCGAACGTCTCAAGGTCAGGGGGACACGGCTGTCGCTTGGCCGGACCTGGATTTGGAACACGACCAAGGCCATAAGAGCGTAGAGACATCACCTGAAGGAGACGGCAATTTACCGGCAGCCATTAAAGCTTCATGCCTTAAGTGCCAGCCATCGGGCTGAGGCTGGGCGGAGAGGGCAAGTACAGAATTTCGGAGATAACGGGAAATAATCTCTGAGATAATTCGCACTGGAATTCCAGGATAAGGCTGCGACCTCTCCGGAAAGAAGCCGGCAAGAGCGGAAGCAAGAAATAAAGGAGGAATATTTCACATTCTTGCGTAATGATAAACACTCGGGGATAATTTGTCTCTCGTCGGTAAGTTTTATAATACCGAGTCAAATTTATCCAGAACAATGCAGAAATACAGAAGAGTTAATCCCTTCACTTTATAAAACAATAAACTATATTAGCATAAAAATAAAGGATTCACCTCTCTGATCTCGGTAACGCTCCAGGTTTGAACCATCCCATAGTGCATTGTTTTATATCCATCCGCAGTGTTACAAGAAAGAATAAAGTGATATCAACACACTGAATTTGATATCTGAATTAAATATAGGAAAAAACGAAGAATTCGATTAGCGTTTCAGCTGTCTTCCCCCGCTCTTCCACGTTAATAGCATTTACCAATGATATCCCTAAATACGATTTCTACAGCATCCTCAAGCACAAATTTGCACAAATTTCGGCAAATTAAACATCATCCAATAGCATCGAAGAGGCAGAGCTCTAGACTGAGGCAGGCAGCAGATCCATACGCTAATTTTCCAGTGTTATATACGATGCCGGTTCATTGTTTGTCTAATGTGGAACGTCGGTTTGTTAAGCTGTGTTTCCTTATGCTAGGTGGTAAATATCAGTAGTAGTCTGCGCTCTGTCTCCCCCTTGCTCATACTACATGCTGTTTAAAAATACCGATAATTTTGTTCACGTTAATTATTCCAAAAATCCGTCTTTAGCACTGTAATGTCCGTCCTGGAGGAATGTCAGCTCACACGGCTGGGATGAAAGTAAAGCTTTACTTGTTACAGTAAAAACAAAATGCCACCGTTAGATAGAGGCAGCTCTGGTTTGGTAGCATTTGGACTTGGGACAGAGTGTTTTGAGGGTGGCAGCATCTTGGGGATCGAGGCTTCAGAATATCAGTTAGGTGAGGAAAAACAGACGTCTGGAAAGCTGAAGCTGGCCTTTATATTCTGCCATGCAAGAGCGCAAGTGGGAAATAAAGGGGAATTGCTTCATTCTTAATTGACTATTTTAATGAAGTAATCTCCTGCATCTCAAGTAGGAAATGTTCATGGTGCCGTAACCAAGTCGAATATCCGCGTTCCTGAGAGCAGACGGGCCAGCCGTGTGGACTTCATTAAATCTCCAGATCTCGACGTCAAAAACTGCTAATGTCATAGCATTTCTTCACGCGCAGCATGATTTCCCCGCAATCGTGAGCCAGAAGAGCACAGTCGCCCGCCTTTCAAGCACATTAACTTCATTGGAGCAATAAAAGTTTCTGGGAGAATTATAAAAACGTAATAAAAGCGACAAATCTCGTCCACCGTGGACACTGCACTGGGAGCTCTGAAGATGGAGTGGGGCTCATGTCTTAGTGCAACCCAGTGCTGGGACGCAAAGCAGAGACGGAAAAGTTGCAATGTCGCATTCAGCTGTTATAGGAGACCCGCCCACTGGACAGCGGCCACGGAAACGGCGGTGCGGCGTAGAAGTGGATGGCAGGCGATGGATGAGTCCAGGCGTGCGTCGCATTTCTGGGAGATAATGGTAGACACTCGAGAGAGGAAAATTACTGGCGTGTCTGTGGATGTCGCCCAGGCGACGGGCTGTGGCCAGCCCCACTGACTCAAACAAAAGGCCCTGATGATAAAGGCAGCATTTTGACTGAATCCAGCAGCAGGGTCACACCAGGACACTGAAGGAGCCGGGAGGCAGTCGGAGAGGACCTGGAATGTCCAGGGGGACACGTCACGCTCATGCCCAAACTGGCTTATCGATGGTGAGACTTTTTTTTAATCCAAAACCCCAAACCCTTTAGCTCAGGCAAAGGAGAACCTTTCATATCTCACCAGAGCCAAGCCAAGCCATTCCTCAGCAGGTCTCCGGAGCAGAGCTGGCCCATCCTGATGCTTGGAAAGGGCCGGGGTCAGCACGGTGCAGGGCCGGAAGGCTCATTGCCAGGAAGCTGGCAATGGAAGTTGGCCCTATCAGTCATAAGATCCCTTCACCTCAAATTGCTGCGGCAAATGGCATGGCCTCGTTCCATAGGGCCGCCCTTCTGGGTGCATTTGGGAATGAACTGCGAACGTCTGATTCTGTCTTTTTCATGTGATATTCAGACAGATTAGCTGCAACCACTGTACTCTTCAGGCATGGTTAAATATCCATCCATCCATCTTCTACTTGCTTATCCTAGTCAGTGTCATGGGGGTGGTTGATGGGTAGCAGAATTATTTTTTTCTTACTTTACCTCAATAGGATAATTCCTAATTCCTAATGATTCATTTACTGGAACACATATTCCTGATGCCGTTCAGTGAACTGGCTGTGGGTTTTCCATGAGGCCTCAAACGACTGCGTTCTTACAGTAAGCAAACAAGAAATGCGGGATCTAGAGACTACTGTACACTAAGAAACATCGACCAATGACAATGACAACTGCAATCACAGCATCACAATGGATAAGGTCCAGAGAGGCCGCCACACGGTGAAAATATTCTAAAGTAAATAATAAATGTTGACAAAGCCTTTGTAAGTGAACCGTCCACATTTACACTCTTATCATGAGTTTGTCAACACGAGCCTTTGGGCTTCGATAATGAAAATTCACTGTGCAGAAATGCATTAAAAGTCACTTTATCATTCTGAGTCGAGATCATCTGCAACAGCGATTCCATGCCTAGGAGGTATTCCAGCTCCGTGCTTTTTTACGACGCAGCGCTGTAACACCAATGGCAGATGGTGCGTATTATAACAATTAATGGTAAAATTCACAATTAAATGATGCTGCATGGGTCATATATTATACTAAAAGCTTTGATAACACGCAAATTAGTATAAAAGGTTATAAAATGTCCGGCAGGGATTAAACCGCTCATACACGAAATCGGAAGTTAACTGATAGCTTGGATTTGAAATCAGATGAAGGGAATGTAAAACCATCATACTCAAGCACTGCTCACCTAATCCTGCTAAAGTCTTCAAACATCATCCACAGATCCACAATGAGGGGATTTGTTTGGCCCCACGTGGGATGAAAGGATGAAAAGGAATACTATATATTTTCTGCTTTCCTTCAGAAACATGGCTAATGAGCGCATAGGTCTAGGAGTGCGGGCTGCGATTGGCAGGCAGTCGGGAAAGAGGCACTTATCCAAATTTGGCTTTTAAACCTGCCTTTTGTCTCGGATTCATGTAGCACCTGCAAGCTAAACAGACCTGATGTAGATGTTCGTGTTTCGATGGCGTAGCTACTGCTAGGGGTTGCGGCGCTTCCTGGGAATCTCTGTCAGTCATGTCAAAAAGGCCAGCGAGTGTCTGTGATGAATTTTCATCCCATCGGATGCGGACTGATGGTTAATGAATCCACGCTGGGTTGTTGGTTCAGGCCCGTGCTGTTGTTCCTGTGAAGGTGATCGTTGAATAAGTGACAAGTTCAGCTGTATCAAATGGCCAGAGCTGTAAGCTACGTCAGACGTTTTTCATTCAAACTCAGTTGCGGGCGATGTAAAGAGCAGCAGGTTGATGTCGACAGCTGAGAGACGGCGCCGTCTGCACATGCCTGAACAGCCAGTTACCTTCGCAAGGTGATGGGAATTCTGCAGGGTTCATTTTTGAGATATACAGGGGCACCTTGGGTGGCTCGGATTAGCAGTGACGCACTCACGATGGAGATGCAGCATAAATGTACCCCCCGGACGTGAGGGACAGGGAAGGGAGGCGGAGGGAGGGGTTAGTGCATGCAAGGCCACCCCGAGGTGAACGGAAGCGGCCCCTCGTTTTTAAATCACATCAGCTTTAAAGGGCACATCCAGGGAAACGGCCGTGCTTGGTACAGTGCCGTGTGTCACATCCCCAGCACGATAAGTGCCAGCTCATCACCATCAACATTTAAATTGCGTCGTACTCTAATGTACCACATCATGGCAGAACGGGGAATCGCTCACAGGGAGGCGAAATGGCACGACGACGAGGAGCAACTCGAAAGAATTCAGTTACATTAAGACAGAATGACTGCACACGTGCTCCCTGCCCCTTCACCCTCCCATAAAAACCCACATGGAATTATCGCAGGTACCGTGTCTTTAGCAAGATGGTGTACAGCTGTATTTTCCAATCCAGTCCTCGAGGACTCTCAGACGGTCCGTGTTTTTGCTTCCTACCAGCTCCCAGTAAGGGAACAACAATGGGGACTGTCTGACAAGGAGCTGGGAGGGAGCAAAAATGTGGACTCTCTGGGGGCTCGCCAAGAACTGGATTGGGAAACACTGCGGTACTGGATCACAGACAGCGGCGTGTTTTCGAGGAGACGGCAGCAATCGAGGGACGCTAACCTCACAACGTTGCCCAAGTAGCGGCTACTGAAGCTCATGCTTAGGTATGGCGTATCACTGTCGCGTGTAGCAGCTGTCAGTTAACAGCCCTTCCTACCAAAGGAGCTGGGGCCTGACTGATTAAAACCTCACAGTCAGCAACCTTTGGTGCTCGCCTGTAAGTGGGCGACTCAACAAACTGGAGTGCGAGGAGTGAGGCGACATACTGCGCTGGCTGACTTCCCCTGGGTGAGACAGCTTCGCAACCCAGTGGGACGGACTGTGTGAGGTCAACGTCTCTCGACGCCCTTTCCAGGAGTTGGGAAGAGGCAAAAACGTAGACTGTCTATGGGTGCCTGAGGACCGGATTGGGAAACACTGCTGTACAGCATTAGAATGTTCAATGCACACTGAGAACTTTGCCTTGTTGTCCTACTCGTATGATATTGCGTAATATACACATTTTTGTAAATTTTTTTTTTGCTTGTACTATTCTGGTATTTGATATTTATTGTTCCTATTTATTGTTATCAATGTTGTTTAAATCTGCAGGGAGGTTTGCAAGCAAGTACTTGTGCTTATATGAATGGCAATAAAGCGTGTGAGTATCATTAGGGTTTGATCAGAGTAGGAGGAGACAGGGAAAACAGGCAAAGAATTTGAGTAGAACATTGAGTTAGGGGACAGGTCATGAAATGTGGGAGGAGCCTAATTAGCCACCGTGGATTCAGTGCCTCGCCCCCCCCCCCCCCCGCTGAAGGTGCTATGCAGAGCTGGCGACGTCCCCGCGCCACATGGTGGCGAGAAGGAGTGCTTGGAGACGACCGCTCGCACAGGACAGCCGGGGGAAGGAGATTAATGCTGATTTGTCAGGGATGTGTTCCGGAAACGTCCTTGCAGTCGCTGGGTGTTGGCACCCTACACCCCCTCGCCCCCCACACACACGCTCCTGCACCCCACCTCAAGCACATGCCGATGGAGAGGGTGCAGATGTTTAATCTGTGCCCAGAATCAAGTAGAAAACAGAGTAGACCTCGGTGGATTACCAAAGCGGGAACTCAGATCGACTGAACATGGGCAGCCTTCCATAACACCATTATAGAAACACACTGCAGGTCCTATTGCTGCAATATTACGAAGGTCAACTATCCCACGAATTCCAGCGGCCCAGATCCAATCTCAGACTAATGCAGACAGGCCCATAACGCAGTTCCACAATTCCGCGTCTTCCCTCTTTCGCAGCCGTTAGATTATACCCATCCGGTCAGGTTAACGGCTGCTGTTCCCGCCAAACACGCGGCAACCTCACCAGCCCAAGCCTCGAATTGAGAAATATTATACAATTACTTTACAGACAGCTTTATTGCGAGGAACTTTTGCGGTTCGACGCTGCCAGTTTTACTCATTTATGGAGGCGTACGTTTTTAGCGGGGGACACAACTCTTCACGAGGCACTCTGCTGAGACATCGTATTTTGGAGGCAATGTGGATGGATTGTATGGACATCGACGTCACTGGGGGGTCCTGACAGACGGTGATACGGATGCCTGTTAATGCACATGAACCTCCCCCTCCCACATCAGGGGACTGGTCTTTTCATGTAGGCAGGACCACCGCACATAAACAAAATGGAACAAAATAACATCATGGGCCCCCATGATGCCTGACGCCTCCCATCTAACCCTGTGACAACTTCCCCAGTTTGCTCCCCCCCCCCCCCCAAGAGAGGGAGCCTGCAGGTAGTGTTACATCTCATCCAATGGCATCTTTTTTGGATGCTGATATTGGGGCTCTTCCCTCACACCTTATACACATGATCGGCACTCGTGTCTCGAGGGAATCCCGTCGAGATTGAAAGGATGGGAACTCAATTCCAGATGGTGCCCAAAGTGCTGACGTGGGGAATCGTGGGACGCGAATGAGTCTTCGTCCCAGTAGGGTAAACACAGTGCAAGGTCTATCAGTGGGAGCCCTTCATAGGGGTGAGTCCACAGGGCCATCTGAAAGCTGGTTGGC
Organism: Isichthys henryi; assembly: GCA_026776945.1. Lineage (NCBI taxonomy): Eukaryota > Metazoa > Chordata > Actinopteri > Osteoglossiformes > Mormyridae > Isichthys > Isichthys henryi. The sequence goes on from JAODJX010000043.1 coordinate 12,190,633, forward strand.
CTCCAAAGTGCCCCCTTCCCTGTCAGTCACCATTTCAAAACTTATTATTGGCTATTGATAAGGTTGGACCCTCTGTACGAAATATCGTCCCTCTTATGCCCCCCGCCTTAAAAAAAAAAAATCCTAGAATCTCCCCTGTCCTTCCCGGTTCTGGCTACCGACTGTCTGTTTCTGGTATTCTCTGCACAGCTATAGTGTGGCAGTAATGGCGACTAATGGCATCCGGTCGATGTTTACCGATGACGGGCATTGACTTTCTAAGCGCCATTATAAAGAGGTAAGGAGATTACCCTCGCTGCAGGTTCAATGGATCGATTGCACTTCCCTTACGAAATTAAAACAATGCTAATGAACGAATTGATGCAATCACTGAAAAGAAATTAGCAATGTGCAAACAGCACTCTATAAGAGCAAAGAAACGTCTTTTTAATGATGCATAACAATAACGGGCAATGGGAACGGATGCTCTCGCTCGCTCACAAGCGTTTGGCTAAATGGAACATTTATCTCAAGTATTAAAAAACTGGGGTGGCTGATTCATATGGGTCATTAGGTGTGTCGAAGTTGCTTTGATCACCCAGAGTCGTCGCTGGATTAGAAAAAGTGCATTAAAGTCCCTGACAGTCACCCCCGTTATTTTGACATTCCCTTTAAATGGTTCACTCTCCATTCTAACAATAAACACATGCTTTTTTGAGATTTCAAATATATCCTCAATGACGCAATGTAAGGTAAGTCCAAGGCGGCGACAGGCAGAACTCACTCAGTTCACCCCAGCTGCGGACTGACGCTTGCTCCCCGGTCCGGATCAGAACCACTAACGCTATCAGTGAGCCTCCGATCTTTAAAGCATCACGCAGAAGCCGAGTCACGATCCGCATCACTGCAGCATCGATTTTATTGCCGGGACCTCGGGGCCGCGGCAGTGTCCATAAATCCGGACTCCATGGGACTCATCTTAATCGCGTTTTTATTGACTTGGCGGGGGGGGGGGGGGGGCCGGGCCGAGCCGGCCCCCGGCCGGGCCG
>JAODJX010000043.1:12218694-12230167 GCA_026776945.1 Isichthys henryi
ATTGCTTCCGGGATAGGCTCCGGACCCCCCGTGACCCAGTAGGATAAGCAGTTTGGAAAATGGATGGATGGATGGATGGATGGATGGATAAAAGCACTGAAGATACAAATGTGTTAGGGGTTTTTAAGGTGCCACCCATCGCCAGTCTTTGTCCAAGTCAGTAGCCAGGATAAAGGGGCAGCTAGCAGATGCAGAGACAACTTACAGCCCCATGTGCAGAGCCCAGCCCCACTAGCTAAAGTGCTGACACTGTATGTCACATGGAACAGGGCAAAAGCAGGAACCTCCTGGCACGTTATTCCACATGAAAGGCATCAGACCGGTCAGCTGCCTGCTGACCTACTCGATTCTAGCTGGAAACACTGTATTACACGACAGATCACCCATTTACTACACATGTGTACAGAGCGTTGCCTTTTGAACGAAGAACTTAGGAGTCTTGATAGGAAAACCCTGGTAATGCCAGGTAGCCTGATGAAAGCTTAATGACCTAAATGACCAGGAATTTTGAGAGAACGTGCACAGATGTTCCAAACCTCCCCCAAAAGCGTCTGCCCTGCGCACAGCTGTAAGATAACAACGGTGTCCTCTAAGCTTTTTATTTTAAGGTGATGTCTCTTTAAGGGTAAGGTGCGGCAAAAACATAAAGCCTGAAAACAAATAAAGCCAGAGGGCAGATTTAAAAGGTGCTCTGTCGCGGCTGCCGTAGTGCCCGCGTGGCAGGGGGGAGTTACAGGCAGTGGGACGCTAATGTGCAAAATGGGGTTTTCAGTCCCGCAGGACGGCATGGTGTCCAGACAGGTGCATTTTAGGAGTGTGTGATGGTGGGGGGGGAGGCTAAGCAGGGGGGAGCACAAAGTCATGTCCACTTGTCTGTTTGTTTTTGAAAATCAAAAAATAACCTTTTGTTTAAAAAAAACCAAGGATATACTTCAGGCATGTATTAACCAAATATGTTATCTGTTTGCATTAAATCAGTGGTTCCCTATCCGGTCCTCGGGGACCCACAGTCGGTCCATGTTTTTGCTCCCTCCAAACTCCCTGCTAGCGGTTTTTGCAGGGACCTGGGTGGAAGCAAAAACGTAGACTGTCTGTGGGTTCCCAAGGACTGGATTGGGAACCACTGCATTAAATTATCTGTAGGTCATTTTTTCATCCTTGTTCATCACTGCATTCCTAACAACGCTCCAAAAATTACCTGGTCATGCACACCCCCACCTACCTACCCAGTGCCACAATATACTCACGCAGACAGCGGCCAGTTTCTGGCTAGCCTATCATAAATCCACCATTACGATGGAAACTGTGAGCGACGACAGGGTGGAATGGGGGATTAGAGGGGATTCAGACACCATGAAGACTTTTATCTCCTGCTCAGAATGAGCAGCGCCTGAAACAGATACTTCAGTCGGTGTGTGACAGTGCACAAGCAGCACTAATCATTAATATTTACAGATCCTGGAGGACAGGCCATGGTTGACCCCGGCGCTGCCTCCATAAGGATCCCCCCTTTATAATTAAAGGGACATCGTTATGCTTTTCTGTTTTTTCCTTTCCTTTAGTGTGTTTTATAGCTCTATGTATTTGTAAACAAAGTCTGCAAAGTCTTAAGGCCCAAAGTGCACGCCAAAGGGAGTAACTCTCACCAGAGAAACCATTCTTCCCTAATGTGCCTGAAATGCCTCGTTGGAATTCCAGACCTTACTTCCGCGACATGGTGAAGTCATCTCGTAACACAATCCTTATTGGCCGCCTACCTGTACGGATCGTTTTGCAGCCAGTTGTTCAGTATGAGAAAAATAATGTGTTTTTCTATTTTAGTAGACCCCAAAAATAAAATTTGGAACCGTGAAAATGAGCATAGTGTGGCCCCTTTAAGTTTTCCAAGGATGGCTTGCTAAGGCGTGCCACTAGCCCCACCTCTTGCAGTGAGGGGATGCCGGTTCTGTCCTGTTCCACATATCCATACAGACTAGTGACACGTACGCCAAGTGGAGAATGATCACTTTCACAGTGCATGATGCATGTTGTGCAATTTCAGTACAATGCAATTATAATGCTTGGGTTATATAAATATATAAGGCAATCGTCCATGTCTGAAAAAGAAGGCCCAGATGTTTCCTGTCCAAAATGACAGATATGACTGTAATTCAGTCATCTGCATTTTTAAATACATGATGAATGACCGGCTAAAGTGTGTGCAAATAAGCGAGGCTGAGAATCCATGGGTAAACACAAGCTGAGGAAGCCTTTAAGAACATTATATTTGTTTTTCTCTGACGTTAAAAATGTTCAGCACACAATCTTGTACCGTTTGGATCTAACTTTATCATACCTGTAAATCTGCAAAGCAACAGATATATCACCTCGAATCTCGGTCTCCAGTGGGTGTTTAAGACCTTGGTGACAACTTCACAGTGCTACTGTAATGCCACTGCCCCTGTTATTACTGCTAAAATAACATATAACAACTTATACTGGATGTGGGCTCTATGGTTTCAGCCTGAGAAAGCGTCTGCGTTTAATCGGGATTCAGGCCTTTCTGGAAAGTGTACAGCGGGGATGGTTAGGGTCACTCGGGACCCCGGGGGTCTGCTATGATGGCACCAACACTGGGGTCTGGAGTCCCCCCAGGTAGCTTATAATATACCGCCACAGATCCCAGTGCTCCTCCCCCACTTTCACACCCGACTTCCTTTCTGCCACTTTCATGATGGCTTCCTTCCCAGATTAAAGACAAACAGGTTGCACCACGCAGAAAGGTGTGAATGGACAGCAGCCCTGCCGCTGCCGTGTGCATCGAAGCGAGCCCCTCGAAGGCAGTAAATGTCAGCGGTAAACATCTTACCGGGCGGCTAACCGCATCATGTCAAGCCGCTAGCGCTACCGTGGAAGTGCATGGGTGCCACACGGCAACGCGGCCTCTATCATGCAGGGTGTAACTGGGAGCTGTGAATTCACACAGCTACGTTATCAAATATCTCCATTTCTGTGGAAATCCCAGCAGCTACGGGGCAGTAGGGAACAATCAAGGGCTTCTGTTGTATTCCGTTCGGCTCGCAAAGAGCCCCTGGCAAACAGGCCCCCGCTTATTCTTACAAGCGGAGCAAGGTTCCTCAATCCAGCGTCCCCATTCCCAGTAACAGCTTACGCCGACGACACTGTTCAGCTGCTGTTTAATTTAACCGCCTTCCTTTTTGTCTCATGGCGCTCACTGCTGTTTGCTTTAATCATGACTGCCTGCGAGTCACTCTGAAATTTTATTCAGATGAGTGCAAAAAAAAATAAAATCACAAATTCTATAATCGCTACTTATGTTCAACTTTTCTTTTTTTCAAAAAGGCAGTAATTACTTAAGCAACTATGATGTTACGTGGCTGACATTTAGCCTCAAGTAATTAAAAATGAAATGAGGATCAAAGATTAATATCAGCTGGTTTCAACATTTGTTAAAAAGACTTGTTTGGCATGTAAATATATGCGTTTCTGGGCGGGATGGCGGCTCGGTGGGAAGCGCGTCGGTCTCACGGCTTCAGCTTTGGGGCTTTGAGTTCCTCCTCCAGCTCTCTGCGTGCAGACATCACACGTTCTCTCAGTGTTCACCTGGGTTTCCACGTGAAGTCCAAGAACATGCAGTTAGACAAACTGGCATCTCTAAACTGCCTGCAGTGTGTGCTTTGGGCCACATTTGCATCCCAACTCGGATGTCCCCCAGCTTTGTGGGGAAAAACGGAGAGAATTATATTTCAGCAAAAATTTCTCATAATATTTGACCTTTGGATAATACCCAATAATATGCACTAGAAATCCATTGGTTTTTTTTGTTCATAAAGTTCTTCCAAGGTTTTATGAAGCAGCACGAGGAACCTGCTCCAGGTATGATGAAGACTTTCGTCAGAGAAGGATAATGATCTTCGGAAATGTGAGCACAGCCATGGAGCTCCACTCCATCACATCCATCCACTCCATCCTGCAGCAGCAGCGTTTCTCTGATGCCCCAGTTACAGAATAAGATAGACAGAAGGACAGAAGGTTGTGGGGTGGGGGCCGGCGAGGGGGTACAACTGGAGCCTCAGCACATGGCAGAAGCAGCTGCAAACCTCAAACCAGCCTGACGCTTTGCTCACAACCAAGGAGTCACGAGGAGCTGTGAAGGAGCTGAGACAGAATCTCCTCTCTATGCTCATTATGAGGCTCTCAGTAATCTTGCCTTGTCTGAGAAGAGGATACAATACTCCCCCTCCCCCCGAAGCACTCGGATCCCATTAAAAGGCCCTGGCTGGAACACGGCTCACTGTCACGGGCAAATGCCTGGGTCCCCGTGAACTGAGGCAGGACTGTCACTCAGCAGAGATGAGAGCCGTCTCACACACATGGGGCCACTTCGGATGTGGAGATGATGCTGGAGGCAAAGACAGCGTTGGGTACAGACCCCACTGGTCATGGAAACCAAACGCTCTAGAAACCTAACATGCTGCATATGGAATCCAAACTCTCTAGAGACCTGAAATGGTGGAAATGGAGACCAAACACTCTGGAGACCACACTACATATGGATAAAGTGTTGGGTACAGACCACGCAGGATATAGAAACAGAATTCTCTAGAGGCCCTATGCACTGGATATATAAACCAAACAATCTAGGGATCACATTAGTTACAGGGACAACATGCTTTAGAGACCATTCTGGGTATAGTAACCAAACACTCTAAGGACCACTAGATACAGAGATAGTGTTGGGCACAGACCATGCAGGACACAGAGACAGTATTACCTACAGACTAGAGATGCACCGATTGACCAGCCAGGGACCACAATCTGCTGATTTTTACCATGCTCAGCCTGGGACCGGAGACCGGCCCTTCAGTCTCATGTATTTCCAACACCGAACTGGTCCTTTTTATGCATGCACCAGACATCTGACGCACAGAGGCACAGGTAATAGCTTCGCAGCCAGGTGCACACTCACAGCCACACCTTAACATGTCGTTAGTGTGGAAGTTGTCCACTGTGAGTGAAGACAACACAAAACTTGCAATTTGAAATACATGAACGTGGTGAAACATCGGTGGTGAACTTAAAACTAATTAAACCGATTGGTAAACATATACTAGATAATCTTGAAACGCAATAATCATTAAGATTGCAGAGCTAGCTAAGGTTTGTCCTTATGAGATAGTAAAAACGTTTCAGCAAAACTTTAACCCCATGCGCTATGATATCCGTACAGTACGACGGAATGAAAAAACCTCATTTTAATCTAGCTTACTGGCGAATTTGTATGTGCATAATATGTGATGTTGGTATTAATAATATTACCCTGCTCCTATTACTATTTGGAAGAGAGTAGTACACTTCAATTTTATTTGGAGGTTTGCAAACTATGGACTTTTTTTAAAACGAGTAAAAAAAAAGAGAGAAAAAGGTCAATGTCGTGTTTTCTGCTGAATTTAAACATAAAGGAAGATGATACAAGTAACTGACATTTGCTGTTTCTATCTGTGCAGCAGCTCTTGCTTGGTAAAGTAAAATATGTCAGATAAAGTTGGGTGTACAGCAGCTTATTATCAGTTCATTGTTATTTGTACCCCTTTCCAGTCACTGAGCACTTTCTTTTAAGACTAAGTTTAAGTGTGAGAGGATCCTGTAACTCAGTGCAGTTTGGGGGAAATCGTAAAGTTTAACATTTTTCTTTATTGTATGAAAATTAACTTTTGCATTGAAGAATACCCGACTTTTCTATACGCTGTCAATTATAGTTCTTAGAAGGAAAATCAGAATCGGCAAGAATCGCTATTGGGAAAAAATCGTAATCGGCCAAGAAAACTGCAATCGGTGCATCGCTAATACAAACCACACTCTATATGGTGGCAGTACGTTGTAGAGGCCGGAACGTGATAACAACAAGGCTACAGAAACTCAATAAAAAGCACAGAAATAAGCTGTACTGGGCCATGTACAGTGCTACATTCGTAATTAGTAAAAATGCATTTCATCTTGTTGAGCACTGAGCCAAACGATGAAGAGTGACCGTACTTTACGGGATTAAATGCAGCATGGAGAGCTCTGTGCGTAGATGTTTTTTTGGCAGTGTCCGCATCGGCTTCTCTGCGTCAGCACAACAATCGCTTAGGGAGAACATCAACGAAGACGTACACTGGGACGTGTCCGTCACCCGGCAACGGGCCGCCCGGCACCGCGAGTCTCACATCAGATTGTGTCACTCTCTACGGAGGGGGGCCGAGAAGAGTGCCCGAAGTTTACAGAGGAAATAGAGGACATAGACAGGGGGCGGGCAAGGGGGTGCCAGGGGGCTGATGTTTGATGTGTCAGGGCAGGAAAGAAAAAAGCGAGCCAGATGACTCCAGGCACTCGTGGAGACTGCTGCCATCGCAGAGCGACGAAGTCTTGGTGAGTGTCCTGCCAACCGACAGCATGGCATGCACCCTGCCCCGAGAGAGAGAGTGCTCTCCGCTCAGCAGCAAAACTCACAAGATGCCAGTTGCAAGAGCCACTGCTTCCTTCCTTCCTTCCTTCCTTCCTTCCTTCCTTCCTTCCTTCCTTCATTCATTCATTCATTCACTCATTCATTCACTCATGCCCAACACAGGGAGATTGACACGAGTTTATTTTGTATTTTATAAGTATGAGAAGAGGTACTCTGTAATGTATTTTGTTTGCATAGCCCATCTGAAAGCTCTCCTTTAAATACAAAACAACAGACAGACATATACAGAAGTGAACACTAAGTCTGGAGGCTAAGCACAGAGTCAGTCACCCATCTAACACCCCTGGAGGAGTTTTTCAGGAGGTAAAGGCTCTTGCTAAAGTGCCCAATGAAGATGAGGCTATTCTGTCAGACACAGAATTCAAACCAGTGACCTTCAGATCTCAGGAATATAGACCTGACCCACAGATCCACATAGCCTATCAGCTTCACCCATGGGTGGCAGTCAGACACGCACTCCTCCAGCGCCTCCCACCTGGCAAGGGCTCAACATTCCAGATAATTAGCCGAGGAAACATCAAAGGGAAGCCAGGTGCTCGCTACCGGAAAATATAACAGCCTAAACTGGTGAGCCACAGGTGCCCACGTTACATAATTAGCAGGCGATACTCGTGAGCGCTTGATTAGTAGCAGTTAGCGCCTTCTCCCTGTGAATCAGCGGTCTGCTAAGTGAGCCTTCAACTCCAGCGATAAAAATGTCCGGGCAACACGCTAAAGGCACATTGCGGGATGTGGTGACGTTATGCAAGCACCAAGCCTGGCGAACTGGACGTGCATCTAAGGGAGTTAGGCTCCATGCTAACGTGCTAACATGCTAGGCGGCTGCAGACTGCCGGTTACGATTTATTCTGATGAGTAGTACCACCCATTTATGGGTAGGACCACCATCTGTGTACAGTCTCGCTCTCTGTCTCTGCCATCACGGGATGATGAACATGGCCAATACAAGGGGAAGAAGCTTCAATGTGCCGGCAAAGTATGGGAGGTACAGGGCATAAACTGGGACAGATCTCCGGTTTGACATCAACCCCGAGACTCACATCGAGGTCCAGACCCGGTTAATTCAGTCATCTGCTAGCGTTTTAAATATGGCCTTCAGACACATTACCCCATAATCCTCACGGGTAAAGCCGACTTTTGACAAGTATTTCAATTAGGTTTACAAACACATAGACGTTTAAGAAGCGTGACAAACTACATAAACTGGTTAGTTAATCACTATTTGACCGACAGCTTGTCATTTATTTTCCATTTACTACAGCGTTTGGTGGCACATTGTCATCATTGTGCTTCAAGTTCAATGAACTTTGTCTGACCCCACGTGCCACCCCCCCCCCCCCCCGATTCATATTGGGTTCTTCCCATAATTAAAATTGTGCAAATTCCCAAACACACGAGCCGAATGGCACCGCTGACATTTCTAAAACCCTGAGTGATCTGGAAGCATAACCAATATAAAATGTAAATTAATATAATGTCACTCGGGGAATGTTCAGGAGAGGAAAAGGGATATGAGGCATTTTCAACGAGTCGGTTTACCTTCGGAGTCCAACTCCCTGAATATAAACAACTTTACACAGCAACAGCTGGGAAAATAGCTTTAAAATCTACCTGTCGGGGGAATAAATGGACGAGCCACCGCAATCCGATAAATCAAACTGTGCAGCAGTGACCAGTGCTAGTGGGAAATATTCATAAATAAAGCCTGTAAACCAACTGGTACCTACACTGCTGGGAATCAAAGCCAAATATCAGACCAGCCCCCCCCTTCCACCCCAGGATCCTAGCTTTTGCATCCTGGAACTGCTGCATCTTTTGCCCGCCTAATAAGACCACATTTCAACACAACAAAATGCCGGGTCATCGAGCCTGTTTTCTCAGGATCACTGTGCAAAAATGGGTAACACTTTGCTAAAGGCCATGTTTTTATTCATTTATGAACATATTCATAATGGATTATAATGCATTCATAACGCATTATAAACATGGCTATAAATATTTTTAAAAAGGCATAACACATAGCCATGTTTGTCAAGTATTATGAATGCTTTACGAAGCTCTGATCTATAATGCACTATGGATACCTTTATAATGTTATTATAAAGCATCCTTAATGCTTATACCGAATGTTATAATGCATGTGTATACTGCTTTATGAAAGCAATATTATTTGTTATGAGTGTGTTTATAAATTACTAAAACCATGGACTTAAGTAAAGTGTTACCCAAAAATGTTAGGATACCCCCCCAACCCCAAATCACACCTCTCATGAGCTCAAACATGGAGTGGATGAAGGTTTCCGTGACAGTCGCCTTCGGTGAGACCGTGAGCGTCACACACTGAATGTTCTCACGGTTGTTGATGCATCTTAAGATGTGCAGCCCAATAAAAACTATGTTAGAGTCATTTGTGGTAAAGAGATGAAGCCAATTCGACGGCCAAGGCCTCTCCTCTAACAGCTAGTGCTTTGACCCATCTTATTCTCCATCTACACAGTCTACAGTAATTTGCTCTTTACCGAATGTTCTTCTTAAACAACTATCAAAAAAATATCTCAATATAAATGAATTATGGCCTTTTGAGGCTGGTGTTCTGCGGCTGTCTCCGTTACAAGATATTCACGTCGCCCTTGGATCATGGTGTCGCTTTGACCACAGGAATTGGCTCCGTGAGCATGTCTTGCTTACTGCCCTAAACACATGATAAACCACAGCTGGAATCGTGAAAGAACATTGTGCTTTTTTTGCTCCAAGGAGACAGAGAGACTCCACTGAATCAAAAGAAAAACTGCACACGTTAAAATAAGCCTAAATTACCAGCACTCAATAAACCTGATGAGGGGCAGTAGAGATTGATTCTGATCTGCCAAAAATGCAGCGTACATATACGGTTATGCAAATAAGCAATTTTGATATTTTTACATACATAACTACATTAGAGCACCATATTTTCTAGGTACAACATTATTTAGATAGAAAAACACGGCTGTTAAATCCTCCACGGGAGCTGTGATGCACCTCCCCTTTACAAGGCCATTTCTAAACATTTCATGGTGAAATGAATTTAGCTTAATCTCATCTATTCATTATGTACCAAATACCCATCTGCTACTGGTAACTAGTAGAACATGGTGATGCTTGGTGCTCACCGAGGGCCCCCAATAGGCTCCTGGGCCCTCACATGTATGCTCAGCGCTAATCGAGGGGCCTTACACACCCTCCATGGCCCCACAGGGTTGTCCCCTGTCCCTTATAATATGGGATCATCCCATATTGGAAGAACTGCTGTGTCCCGTATTATACGGGACGAGTGCAACCCTAGTCAATAATTAACCCAGTAGGCTCCCTTTCAAGAGGAATTGCGAAATTTACATGGAAAATTAATCAGCATCAGGAGGAAAATCATTTCTTAAAGACACAGTCATCAGAGTGAGGCTCAGTAGGTCAGTCAGGTAATCTGTGTAGCCGAATCAATGAACTGAATCAATTAAAATGTTCTTAATTGGTTGTATAGGTTTTGCTCAAACGATAAGTAAACTCCAAGGTGGTGCCGGGAAAACATTTTGGCACAAATGCCGGCTTTATCTCTGTGAGTCCGGGAACGTGTTATCCCGACTGGCAAGGCTCCACTTGGAACACGGTGCTGGAATTAATGCGGCTGGTTCTTTGGACCTCACTGCTGTTTAATGGGACGACACCAGAAACGAGTGGATCTCCAGCCGGGAGCCACTGACTATCAATCATTCCCTCATTGGCGTACAACAACGAAACGATCCTGCATGCAGTGAAACCTCCAAGACAGTAATGCTGAACTTGCAGAAGTAAATGACACCAGGCCTTCAACTGTCCTGCATTTGTATTTCCGAAGCTTTTGATTTGTTATTGGCCTGCCAGTCGGGGCATGAATTCTTATTGGTCAAGAGTCAAGTGCAAGGTGTGATGTAAGCATGGAGCATGGGAGGCTGGAGATTCTCTCAACGCGGGAGTCACATGCCTTCATCTGTACACGCACGGCGGCAGTAAACAAATAATCGGCTTGTGACAAAAACAAAAAAATTGGACTCCCGGTTTATTTGACAACGTGCCGTTATGAATCTGGGCACTCAGATTTGTACTCTTGGAAGCTCAATAATCTTATGCAATTCCTTCATCATGAACAGGCCGGTCTTTCCTTAATACTAGGAATTGCATTCAAATGGTGAAACATTCCTATCCACAGGTAAAGCAGAGTGAGTTTATGCTCACGGAAACAAGATAAAATCTTGACTCTTCATAATTCAATTACATTATATCATTACAACCAATTAATTTCTCAATGAAGACAAAATAAATGTGACAAAGATAAGAGTTCGACAATGATGATTATTGAATATTTTCTTTCCAAATGAACATGGTAGTGAGGAGAAACACTAGAACCACGGGCTGCACAACATTTTTAATTACATTTAATTGCCAAAAAGGAGGCAGTTACAGTATAAACACCCACTGCAGACAGGAACAAAGAAATTCTAAGAGCCGCAATGCCGATATAAGAAAATAAGAAAACAGAAATGAAGAACCACATTTCAAGTGGCAGAAAACCTGTGGAACTAAACTTACAAATGATATTTTGCCAGTTGGGAATAATTAACACGGCAGTATTGTAGGTATAAGGGATTTAGACAAGACAGATCATGTACAGACCACATCGCCACTGCGCATCCTCGAGCAGTCTATCGAATGGCAGTCTCCCTTGTACACAATCTTCGTCGACTTTGAAAAAGCCTTCGACAGCGTCGACAGGGAGACCATTTGGAAACTGATGGAGCACTATGGAGTCCCGCAGAACTTCATCAACATCATCCAACAGCTATACGAAGACTCGTCCTGCCAGACCGTCCACAACGGTAAACTGACCAACCCCTTCGCAGTGAAAACCGGAGTGAGGCAAGGCTGCATGCTGTCACCGACAATCTTCCTGATAGT